>PVJL010012090.1:0-39122 GCA_004026885.1 Lyroderma lyra
TGTGTGTGTGTGTGTGTGTCTGTGTGTGTGTGTGTGTGTCTGTGTGTGTGTGCACATGTTCTCGAATTCACATGTGGGATAGCTGGTGAGGAGTGAGGTGTGAGAAGGTAAATTTGGGGAAGTGGGCTGCAACCAGCCTGGAGCTGCTGCTATGGGTGGCGGTTGAGTCACACCCCTATATTTTGTAGGCTCTGGAGTCACACTCCTATATTTTGAATCTCAGCTCTGCCACTTAGGGACTGTGCTCTGGGGCATGCTGCTTACCTTCTCTGAGCCTCATCTTTCCCATCCATAAAATGGGCATAACAGCAGCACCCACTTTACAATAAAAGCTGCTGTAAGGCTCAAATGAATTCATTTCTATGAAGTGCTTAGAACAGTGCCTGTCCCAGAGAAGGTACTTTTCAGCCATTAGCCATTATTATTATGACTATTCTGTAAGAAATGTAGCACTATTGCAAGATTTTCCAAGGGGGGAAGACATGGTCAGAGGAACTGGGGACAGAGTGCCCAGAAGGGCATCCAGAAATAGAAATGTATGGTGTGTTTTGGGTTTTCATAGTAATTGGGGCCACTCTGGTATTTATTGATGGGGGCCAGAGATGCTGAGTATCTTCTTTTCCCTTCATTTCCTTCCCTTTCCTGCTTCTCTCTTTCCTCTCCTTCCCTTCTCCTCTCCTCCCTCCCCTCCCCTCCCCTCCCCTCCCCTCCTCTCTCTCCCCTTCCCTCTTTTCCCTTCAATAGATGGAATTTACTGTAAGGCTACAATAACAGAGTTGACAGGAATCCTATGGGAAGTACAGAATTCAGGCCTCACAGTCATTAGATCTGGGGGAAATATTGGGGTCCAAGGCAACTATTGGATCTGGTTTTCTTGTTCCTGCTGCATCACTGAACACTGTCCCTCTAGACCAGTAGTTCTCAGCCTTCCTGATGCCGTGACCCTTTAATACAGTTCCTCATGGTGTGGTGACCCCCATAAAAGTATTTTCGTTGCTACTTCATAACTGTAATGTTGCTACTGTTATGAATCGTCATGTAAATATCTGATACATGTTTTCCGATGGTCTTAGGCGACCCCTGTGAAAGGGTCGTTTGACCCCCAAAGAGTTCGCGACCCACAGGCTGAGAACTGTCACCCTAGTGTGACATCATGAATACAGCTCAGCTCTGCCCCACGTGGTGGCTTCTTTCTAGGTGCATCTGCTTCTGCTGTCGTTCGCATCCTTTTTTCAGCATCTGAATGCCTCATAGTGTCTACTTCCCCGCAATTTTAAGTCGCTCCGGACCCCTGGGAGCCTCACGGCGTCACCGACTCTGCAGAACTTGTATTTTCCCGTTCAGATTCTGCGAAGAGAGTCTGCCTAGCCTAGCCCGGCCCTTTTAGGGGGCGGCTTTCCCAGCCGGCCACCTCTGAGGACCCACCCTCGGTCCAGTGAGCTGACCTGGCTGGATGGCACACGCCGCCTCAGCACAGCGGGCTTCATTGTCCTGTCCGAGATACGGGGCCTTGGGTTTCAGATCCATATGCCTCCCAAAGCCGCCGAACAGGACGCTCCAACCACACGCATGGCAATGTGCTCTTCTCTTTCTGAGACTGATGAGGACCCAAGTTGTCACCATGACCAGAGGCGAGTTCAGATAGCCACTTCAAGAGCCTCCCACCAAAAGCTTTTCCTCCTACTTGTGCAATTCCTGCTGTCCCTGATGGTGACACTCTGCATTGTTACTCTGGCCATATTAGCTTTGCTCCAGCGGTCACAAAGGCCTACAGAAGTGCATGCCACACAAAGCCCTGCTTCCCCCAGGAGGGGCTATTTCCTTTCCTGGAATGTGGGTAGAAAGTACACCCTGAGACCAAGGAGCGCCTCAATCCTTCACCAGTGTGACCTCGCACAAGTCAGCCTTCCTGAGTCTCCGTTTCTCCATCTGTGACATGGAGAACACCGTGCTGAGTGACTGGCTCCCCGTGCCACACGGTGGGTGCCTGCTCCCGCCTCTGCTTAGGGCCACACGTGGGTCCTCCTCAGTTTGACCTGGACGTCGTGGCAGTGGTGGTGTGACCAAAAGCCTGTGATGGTATGAACCCCCAGGCTCACAGCCACCCATTTCTTACTTAGCTGGAGGACGGAGTTGAGGGGTTGAAGGGGGATGGGCCTATTTCTTCTCAGAGCTCCCCCCAATCCTTTCCCCCTGTTCTTCTGTGTTCCTCACTCAGCTCAGCAAGTCACCCACTCCTCCAGCTCCGCTGGGGCCGCTGAGCCTCGGCTCAGAGACCTGGGGCCTCTGCTCGGCGTGGTGGCTGCTCAGCGCTCACTGAGAGACCCCCATCATTCCTGGGGGCCCGGGACCAGCTGCGCTTCGGAGTCTCCCCAGGCGCACTCTCACAGCTGCCGTCCACCGTCTCCTTCCCAGTCCCCCTGTCTCTCTTTCTCTTCGTCACTGCATGTGTTTTTCTCTCTTACCTTTGGTACCACTTCCTGTCAGGATTCATGTCTGAGATGCCTCCACAGAGTATACGCTCACTTCTGCGAGTGTCTCAAGGAGATGGGTGACATGTGGAAGGCTTCCCTGATATCACATGTCACCAAAACATCCTCCTGAAAAGACAGTTCGAGGGAGACAGAGGCTGATCTGCACACGTCTCGGGGGACCTGGGGGTGGGTGTAGAAGGGAGCCGAGTGGGATTCAGAACTCTGCCTGGTGGATTTGAATGCAACATTGTTCTCTGATCATTGACTTTCCTTTATTACTGTTGGATAACTTAAAAATCTTAAAAAGAATCTTGACACTAAACAACTCTCAGGGGAAAAAACCCTACCCCAACTGAACAATAATCCATTTTCATCTCTCCTTGTCTCCTCCAGCCTTTGTTAATACAGCTACTTGTTTTGCTTGGTTGTAACCAATGTGTGAAGATGTCTTCTGCTTTTTTCACTTAACAGTATTTTACATGAATGTTTCTATTGTATCCACTTAGTCTACAGAGCTGTCAGTTTTAATAACTACAGCACATTAATATGAGTACAGTTTGCTTACTGCTATTGTTAGGCATTTGGGTGGCGGCCAGATTTTCAATCTTGCAAACAGTGTTGCCATGAACATCTTTGTTAAACTACTCCCCCCACCCTTTACCTTATTCCCTAAGGGTTGATTCCCACAAGTAGAATTACCAGGTCGAAGGGCAGGAAGAGTTTTGTGGCTGGTATTCCACATTGCAGATGACTTTCCCTGAGGACAGACTTGCACAGTAGCACCACCACCAGCATGCACAGGGAGGGAACTGTGTACTGAGGATGAGGACTTCTGTTTCTTGAGACTGAGGTCTGCCCCAACTTGCTATGTGACCTTAGCCAGTTTCTCTCTCTGGACCTAGGTTCTTGTCTATAAAATGAAGGAACTGGGTGAGATGATCTGTGATGAGGGACATGCCAGGCCCATTACCTGCAGGCCAGTTTGATTGATGGACACGGGAGCACCCATATTGGTAATATTTCTTGAGGACCGTGTGTCTTTCCCAGTCTGGTGTGATGCTTCTCAGCAGAATGTCCACGACCCAAGTTAAGGCTTCTTCCTCTCTGAGGAGAGTATATGGGGCAGGGTCCTGCAGGTACCTGGGAAGGGCCTTTTCCTCCTTGTGGGGTAGCCCGACACTGGCCTTTCCTGGATTCTGTTCATCCTGGGCCCCGAGCTGGGCCACCTGCCCTCCAGTCAAGTACCCTGTCCTCTGCGCTCAGGGACCCTGCGCAGAGCCTCCGGGCGGCAGGGCAGCTGGAGGAGTGAGAGGCTGACGGGCCCAGCCAGCACGAAGCAGCCTGTGCTGGACTCTCTCCCGTCTCAACTTCAGTTCCAGCCTTTGATCTATGTTCCATCCACACCTCCTGCTTGTCCTGGGGCCTCTCCAGAAATCGTTGGCTTTCAGCATTGGGATCCCCTGGAACTCCCTCTGGCCTCCTGGAGAGCCCCAAGCCCAACCTCAGAGCCAAGGCCCTGCTGCTTGCAACTTGCCTATCCCTCCTGCCTTGGCCACAGGCCTGCAGCCAGGCCCTGCTGGTTCAGCGCTCAGGCTCTCCCCCTCCATTCACCTTGTCTGCGATTTTCCCAGAATGCTTGTCCTGCTGGTGCCTCTACCTCCCTGGCCCCGCCATGGCATTGTCTGTCTGGGGAGAGAAATGGGTGGGAGACCCTCCCGGGGCAGCTCACCCACAGGGAGATGGACCCACGGCCCCAGCCCAGGAAGCTTCCAGGCCAGGGGGTTTGACACGTATGGTGGCCTCGCCTGAACAAGAACCCTGAAAAGGTGTTGGGGGAAGTGAGTGGGGAGGAGCAGGGTGATTTCTAGATCTGGGGGACCCGGTGGCAAGTTGCCAACAGCACAGGGAGTCCCTCCTAATGCCCAGGCAGGGGGAGGGTTTGGTACACATAGGGGCCGTGCTGAGGTTCACCCCCCACTCTCCTTCCCACATGTTCGCTGGCCAGCCTGCCTTTATTTGTGTCCTGCTTCTCTCACAGAAGTCTCTTGTTCAAATGCCGGGGACGGGAGGACAGAAAGGAGGCAGGGCCCACGGCTGCCCTCAGGGACTTTTTACCAGACCGGGGAGGGGTGGGACACCTGAGGACGAATCTGGCCCACCACCTGCTTTTGTGCATAAAGGTTTATTGGAACGCAGCCATGTCTGCTTGTCTCTGCTTTGCCCACGGCCCTGTCCCCTCTGCAATGGCACAGGTGAGCAGTTGTGGCAGAAACTGGCTGGCCTGCCAGTGTGAGATATTTGCTGCTGGCTCTTTGTATCGAGACTGGATGTTCGGGGAGGGGGGGGGGCAATTGGAGCCCCCTCCTATTCGGGACGTGCTATATTTTTTTATTTTATTTTTATTTTTTGCTTTTTGGTATGTGGGTAGCTCCCTGACTGGGAATCGAACCCAGGCCGCAGTGCTGATAGCGCCAGAGCTGAAGCCTTAAGCCACTACACCATCAGGGAACTCCCTCGGGACGTGCTATAGACTGGCTGTGAGAGGGTGACCTTGGGCCCCCAGGAGGACCAGGCTGGGATTAGTAGCCCCAGTGCAGAGGCCCGACCCCCGCTTCTTCTCAGGCCCCAGGCGGGGCCCGGCCCTAGGAGGCGTCCCCCGGGCCCTCCTCCGCAGGTAGCGCACACTTCCTTCTTCCCGAGCGCAGACAGCTTGGGGCAAGGATCCGTCCTGGTCCAGCCCTGCCCTTTCCTCCCTCCTTATAGGATTTATGACCACAGGAACACCATGGAAAGTGGTCCAACCGCCAAGCCTCTAAGTCATTGTGTCCTTTTTGGTCCCAGTTTGTCCATCTATGACACGGGACCAAGAAGATTCCTGGGTTCTTGGCTCCCCCATAGAGAAACGCAGGCGTCGTGCTGCAGCCAGGATGGCTGTTATTGCAGATCTTCTGTCGGGGAGGAGGGGCACAGGGACTCTACCCCGAAATCTCTGGTTTTTCCTACAAGCTCAGGGCACAGACTCCCATTCCTAAAACGCATCTTCTCAAGTCATGGAAACAATGCAATTAGCAGCCTCTTGTTCAGGGTGTTAATTGTTTTTTTCTAAATACACCTTCCTCCAGGTACAGCCCATCATCTCCGGGGTGCTGGCAGGGGGAAGGCAACAAGATCCTCATTATTGTACAATTAATTATGGCTTGAGAACTGCTGGAGGAGGCTGAGAGGAATTCCTCGACAGCACCAGCCCCAGGAAGAGGCCTGGCTTACAGGCAGGCACTGAGCTGAGCCTTGTGTGGGGGCCGAGGAAAAGGCTGCAGAGCTCAGTTCAGGGCATTGCAGAAAGGCAGATCTGGGTGTCTTGGTCCCCTGCCCAAGAGCTTTCAGTGACTCCCTAGTCCCTACCAAGTCAAGGCCAAACTCCTTACTTGAACAACCAAGGTCATCTATTATCTGGGAAACCCGTCATTCCAGAGGTATCTTTCATCACAGTTACACAGAGTCCAGTTCTCCAACAAATGCAGGACTCACGCTGCTTGAATGCCCTTTCTGTGTCTTTGCTCACACTGTTTCTTCACCTGGGGTGCCCTCTGCCTTCCATCTCTGCCTGTGGAAAGCTCTGTTAGCTTGAATTGCATGGTCATCAGCGTAAATACCTGCTCGTCCCTGGAGCTTTTCCTGAGGGCAAGAGAGGTCTTAGAAAGACTAAGGGCTTTGGACTCAGATAAACTTGGATTCAAGTAATTCACCTCCTAGAGCTTTGGTCCCCCACCCTGTGCAAAGTGGACCCCAAGGCCTGCCTCCCAGACCATGTGTGCCAAGTGCCCATCTTGGATGAATCTCCTTTGCACCTTTCAATGCTCAAGCTGCCTTTGCCTCTGTGGTAATGACTGGACCTCCCTGTGTCATATGCTCTGCCGCTTTCAAATTATTTTCCCATCTTTTGTCCCCTGTGTCTTTCACCTCATTCCACTGAGGTGGGCAGTTGTGTCCCGGACAATGACCCTCAGAGACGGTCTGAGGTGGTCGTTCTTAGTGAGGGGCAGCACTGCCCCCTTGGGGGTGTTTTGGACTACCACTATGATCTGAGGGCACCTTGGCATTTGGTGGGCAGGACTAAAAAGATGACAGTGGAACAGCTATGTACATTTGTTTGAGGCTAGAATTTAACTCTGCGTCACTTAGTCTCTCTCTCTCCCTCTCTGTCTGTCTGTCTGCCTGTCTCTCTCTCTCTCTCTCTCTCTCTCTCTCTGTCTCTCTGTCTGTCTCTCTCTCTCTCTGTGTGTGTGTGTGTGTGTGTATTCATCCTGAAGAGAACTCGCCTGCTGCGTTCAGGTACAAACCTTTCACTCCTTCATGTGTCTTCGTGAGTGGTTGTATTAAGCATTCACATGCGGGAATACGTATTGTTTTATTACAGCCTTCCCCCATTTACTTCTCCTTTATATTACAATTAGAACATTCAAAAATTATACATGGAAGTAGTTCATATTTTCTGTGAATTTCATTTTATTTCAAGAGGGCATTCCAAAATGTTTATTATAAAAAGGGGTGATGGTAAACCCAGGACTAGTTCAGCTTGCAAAAATTCCTGCTTGGGCCCCATGTCTGCTTGGTCAGGACCAGGGACCGGGTGGAGGTTCTGGGGGCTGCTGGGGGGGCACATTTTTACTTCATGTCTCCACCTCCCCCACCCCCTGCGCCTCCACTGCTGTGTGCGCCTGCGTGTGTGACTGTCCTGTGTGGGCTTTTGGCGTGGATGCCCACAGGTGGGCCTGGCTGCCTGTGCTCCCGAGCGGCAGGAGTGCATCTGTGCATGGCAGAGTGGGCCCTGTGAGCACACACACCTGCTCCCAGGGAACACCTGCTGCTGTGTGTACCCGTGGGGGCTGGGTTCTCAGCTGCGCTGAGCTGCTTCCATCTATAGCCCTTAGTCTTTCAAACAAGAGCGCAACATTTCTTCAACTTCAGGGGGAACCCACCTCACAGCCTTCCGAGTCTTGGCCTGAGACGAGATGGCCATTCCAGCAAAGGAGAGGCTTCCGCCTTGCCTGCTTCTGCCAGCCCCGGCCTCCCCCAGGCCGTCTGGCCTAGCTCCCTGTTCCTGTCACGCCCCTCCCCTCCCCACGTCCTCTCAGGTAAGCACTTTGCCCACTAAGGGATCAGGAGAGCTCCCTGCTGAAGGCGAGCTAAGCCAGGAGGGGCTCCCCACCCGCACCACATCCGGACTTTGGGCAGCTCCCTTCCCCTCCATCGGCCTTAGTTTCCCCATCTGCACAATCCCGGTGTGCCTCCCACACTCACACGTCTCTAGTCTATGACCTTTTCTTCAATCTCGTATCGGCCTCCCACATGTTTCACCCTTTCTTGGGCTCCTTGCAGCATATGGAATGAATTGATTAGATAATTAATAAAGGGCTTCTGGAGACATATTGCTCCCTCCCCCACCCCAGGCCAGCCCCTGTTCTGCCAATCCTTCTCCCGGGCTATATCGGTGTTTGCAGTGGAAAGTGAATCCTCATAGGAAGCTGATGTCCCAGAACGGCAGCGCCTGCCTTTCGGAAGTGCAGGGCACTCGTTACCCCACAGTGAATTAGCTGGTGGCTCTGAGGTGATGGCTTTGGGGCATGTGGGAGGGGCTGGTAGCCTCATTGCTTATCAGTCTGCAATGTCCAAACAGTGAGGTGTGTGTCTTGGGACTTGGGAGAGCAGGTTGCCCAACCATGCTGGGCATATCCAAGAGCATGTGTGCATGCGTGTGTGGGAGTGTGTGTATGTGTGTGTGTGTGTGTGTGTGTGTGTGTGTGTGTGTAGGGATGGGCTATGGGATGGGAAGGATTTATGCAATTGCCTGTGGATGATGATCTTGAACTCCTTCTCAGGCCTGGGCCTAGATATAGTCAGGGTCCTGCCCTCTGGCCCATCATTCTGGGCATGAGGACCAGCCAAGGCAGGGGTCCCTGAGGGCCTCCTCCTCCTCTGCCCAGGGCTCCTGGGTCTGGGCCTGCCAGCTGGAGCAGGTATCCCCAGTCTGTAACCTGCAGCCTTGTCTTAATCAGCTGATCTCCCCTCCCAGCCCCTTCCTTTCTGAAGAACGGGGGGTTCTCTTCTGCTGCTGTGGGCTGTGGAGCCTGGAGCTGATGATTTGGGGGTGATGGAACAGTTTGAGATGATGGAGCTAATGGCTGCCTCACTAGATGTGGTGCTGTAGGTTGCTTGAAGCTAATGACTTGAGCCTCCTTCACAGATGTAGTTTGACCTGATCATCTCCTCAGAGGCAGTAGGAGAGAATTCTGCTGCTCTTTCTGAAGCTTAGGGGCTGGGACATTCTTTCACCTAATTGTGGGACCCATTGAATGGCACACACTTCTGCTAAAAAATCATTTATTGTTTCTTTGTTGCTGAAATTCCCATTTAAATGGACATCCTAAGTTTTTACTTCTTAAACCTGGCAGACTTAGAATGCCACTGAGTCCATTGACAACAGGCTCCCGAGGGAGGTGCGCTTTGCCCTTGAGCATGGCCAAGTGTGCTCCTGAGCTTTCTCATGTGCAGACGAGCACCACGATGGCAAGGTGGGAGTGTGAGGAGGCTGGATTCTAAGGCGTGGGTGACAGCCTCTCGGCCTTCTTTCTGTTCCGGGTGTGTCCCATAAGCTCCGAGAAGGTCAGGGCCAAAGAGGTCTTTGGAGGTTGCACAGCTTCCCAAGCCTGGCCAACCTCTTTCCTAGGTAGTTGACTCCCCAAGCCGGGGCCCAGGCACCTGTGTGGTTAACAAGCTGTGCAGTGACTCCAAGGCTCAGCTGAGACAAAGGAGGGCAGATCCAGTCCAGTGTCCCCACTGCACCTAGGAGGACACAGACAAGGCCGCATGGTGAGCCATGGCCACGCCAGCTCTCTGGCCCAGGTTCCCGCTTCTGAGCTCTCATGTGAGCCCCTCCTCACTGACTTGGAGGCCCAGGTCCCACCACCAAGTCTTTTTTCATGCTATTACCTATCTCCCTTCTGCCATTCCCTTTCTTTTTTTTAAGTTTTTGACTGCACGTCATAGCTCCACCATGCATCCTCAGTGTCTAGTGCTTTGCATGTAGCAAGTGCTTAATAAGTAGCTGCTGGATGGAAGGATACATGGCTGAATGACACTGGAGTTAGAGTTAGGAGACTGGACTCTTGCTTTGGCTTGACCACTAACTGGCTATGTGTCTTATGGCAAATCATTTAACCTCTCTGAGCCTCAATTGTCTACTCCCCAACGCTATTAACACAGATCAAGTAAGACAATAAAGATGACTTGTTATTTATTTTTTTTTATTAATGTGGTCTCCTTGGCCCTAAATCTTCAAGACATTTTTTCCCCTTTCACCTAACTGCACATAACCATAGGCCATGTCCTGTGTGTGCCTTGTCTTCCAAAAAGGGCAGGGTCCATCCAAATTCAACATCCTTTTTCCTAATCCTGCTCTCTGCCTCTCTGTGTTTCTTCTCCTTAAAGAATGGTCCTACCCTCCACCTAGTTGCCCCGTCAAAACCCAGGGGTCAAAATTTCTGCTCAGTCACCATCACACACAGTCACCAAGTCCTGTTGACTTTACTTCCCCATCTCCTCTCCACCCCACATAATGGCCTCTGTTGCATCACCCAGACCTTGGCCACAGCCTTCTGTCTCCATTGTTAGCCCTCTAGCCTTGCTTCTGAAATGCACATCTGATTCCTTCACTTTCTTATTTAGAATCCCTCAACGTCTCCCTATGTTCTTCAAGGCCAAGACCCAGGGTGGCGTACATGCACCCTGGTGTGTTCTGACTTCTGCCTACTTCTCCAGCCTCAGCTTACAACTCCCACCAGCCACTTCCAACTCCTGACTCCACTGTTATGAATGAACTGCTTGCAGTTTCTTGAATTTACGGTCTGGTTTCCCACCACTGGAACTTGGCATGTGCCATTCTCTGCCTCTTTACTTGGCTAACCTCGATTCACACTTCAGGTTGTTGATTTCTGGAAGCTTTCCCTGACTGCCTGAAGTCCCCCACCTCCATGGCTCCTTCTGTGTGACTTTACAATACCATGCTCTTCCCATGATTTATCACATCTCACCAACACTTATCACAGGGTGGTGTCAAGTCCTGTGTATCTTCCTCAACAAACTGTGGGTTCCTTGAAGGGATTGTGCCTGGTTCATCTTTGTGCCCTCAGTGTCAGCACTGTGCATACACAAAGTGGAGGGGGGCAGTAGAAAAGAGTGGTTAAGAATCCAGATTTGTGCTCAGTGCCACCCAATACAGTAGCCACCCCATGTGGCCACTAAGTACTTGCAATGTTTACTCCACAATGAGAAATGCTGTGAATGTAAAAGCACACGCTGGATTTTGAACGTTTATTATGAAAGCAAAATATCTCAATACTTTTTTATATGGATTATATGTTGAAATGATAACATTTTGGATATACTGGGTTATTAAAAGCAATCTCACATTTATTTTGACTTTCTAGAATGGGGTTTTTAGAAAATTTTAAATTATACACATGGCTCATGTTATACTTCCACTAGACAGCACTGCCCTGAGCTAGAACCCCCATTTAAATCCCTGTTCCATTACTCATTGGCCATGTAGCCTTGGGCAAGATGCTTAGGTTCTTTGTGTCTCAGTTTCCACATCTGTGCAATGAGGATAATATTAGAATTCTATGCACATAGCTGCTATTGTGTAAATATTGAGTTAACTTGTGCTATGCAGATAAGAAGTCCAGTATAAATATTAACTGTCATTCTGATTAGTCACTTGATTAATATTTGTTGAATAAAGCATTGAATTCCTGCATCTTAACTTCCTTACCTCCACCCCATCCCTGCAGCAACCACTTATCTATCATTCAACATTTATTTAGCAAATATTTATCGAGAAATTACAATGAATCAGGCACTGTGATTGACACTGCAGGCAAAGAGGAAAATTTAATTGATCAATTAATTCATTCAGTGAATCTTTGTGGAGCATATCTTTTGTACCAGGTTCTGGCTGGGCTCTGGGATACACATGAATGCCAGAGCCCTCTGGGATCCTGGGGTGCACAGATTTCAGCAAGGTCATGGCTGGCAGTGGGGACCTCTGGGAGGGGAGAGCGTCAGAAACACTTCCTGGAAGGGGTGCCTGATTCATGAGCAGGGTCTGGCTAGGCAGAGGGAGGCCACGCCCCAGAGCAAGAGCCATTTCCTCTGTCATCCATCAGATGCTGGGAAGAGATGCAGGGTCACAAAACTTAACCTGAACCGCGCAGCCACATCAATATCTGTCGAGTAGGCTGTTTGTTCCTAAGTGGACAAGCCGGCTGGTTGATTGAATTTTTCACTCATCATTAGAGTGTTGAACAGAACCTAGAAAACACAGCCCTCCAGCCAGTAGTGTCAGCATTTCCCTGGGCTGGAGTTTGGGCTCCCAGCCAGCAGCACCCCCCAGCCCCAGCCAGCCCCGCCCCCCAGCCCCCCCAGCCAGCTGCCTGCGGTTTAATGCACAGCTAGTAAGTTAAAGCAGTTTAGCGATAATTCCATTTCCACACGGAGACTGTTAATAAATTCAAATGCTGGGGATTTGCTCTGATGCCTCATTACATATGTGCCTCACATTAATATGCTAATGAGGGATCTGCTGGACAAGGTGCTGGAGTTGGATCAGGGACAGGGTGGCCTGGGGGAGGGGGGTGCCGGTTGGTCAGGCGTTTTCTCGTTTCTTATTGGCTAATCAGTGAACTCTCTAAACAGGTTAACTAGCCTGGGCCTCTGGGGATTGGGACTCAGCCAGCCAGGGCTCTCAGCTGGCTCCCAGAGGCCTTGTGGGTACTGGGCATAGGCCTCACCACACAAGCAGCGGAGTTGCTGTAAGGCTGGAAGGCCTCGGACCCCATCTGAGGGACCGTGCCTTCCCCAGGGACTGAGCCGGCCTGTGGGGAAGGCTCCGACCGCACGTCCAAGTTCTCAGGAGGCTCCCAGCTTGAAGAAAGCACAGATTGTCATCTGTTCCATCACCTGGGATGGCAGAGACGTAGGCAGATGGGGGGTAGGTGGAGGAGGATGGGAAGGGTGTAGAGGACGCATTTACCTTGGCACTGAGTGGCAGAGATGCTTTGAGGCTGGGGGATGACCGGGATGACACCTGGCACTGCCCTTGGGGACAGCACGAGAGACAGTTGGTCCACAATCCCCATGGGGATAGGAAGAAGGAACCTACGTCTTCTTGGTCTCTCTTGCTTTTGACAGAAGCCAAAAGGAAAAGAAAGAGGGAGAGGCACGAGAGGAGGGTGCGGAATGCAGGGAGGTTAAGAGTGCCGACTTGGCATGCCGACAGCCTGGCGCAGGCCCCATCCCGTCTCCACCACCGAGAGCTGCGTGACCTTGGGGATAATAATAGCATCTGCCTCATTTATGACGGTGATCAGTTTTATTTGCAATTATACCTCATCAAAGCTGAAAAAACGTAAAAAGAAAAAAAAAACAGAAAGAAAAAAATAAGTGAATGTGCACTCAGCATCCGGCACCCTGGAAGCGCTTGCTCAGTATCTTAGAATTATTTTTTTTAGTGGCCGACAAGGCCGAGGTCCTCCCTGACCAGTTTTCAGGTTCTGCTTCTAGAAAAGAGAGTGAGAGGAGGGATGCAGAGAAGGGGCCCGGCCCGGGGCAGCTGGCGAAGGGGCCTGCCCCTCCGGCCCCCTCCCCACACGGTGGCTGCCAACCCCCAGGGAGGCACTTCCTTTGGCTTCCTGAAAATCCACTGCCAGGTTTGTAAATTTGCTTAAGGATCACATTAATACGCTGCTCCTTCTTGGCTCCCACGGGGGCATAGACTCCTGTGCTCTGGGAAACGCCTTCTGAGGCGGCGTGGAGAGGCAGCAGGGCCCCTTCTGAGCTTAGCTCCGCCTCAGGGGCACCTCCAGGACCCCTTCTGCACACTCGCCTCTCTCAGCCCTGCACTGCACGCGGGGCGCCCTCACGCTGGGTGAGCCGGTGCGAGCCCACCTCTGCCCGTTTGGCTTCTGACCGCAGGACTGTCTCCCTATCACACTGGAGTCTGTGTTTCCCCTGTCAGGCTACACTTCCCAGGTAGGGGATTCCCACACCTCCCAGAACCCCCGCACACCCCCCAAGTTCTTCTGAATGGGGAAGAATAGCAGGGGCGGAGGAGGAGGGGCTGGCAGGGCCCCCAGACCCCTTGTTCTGGACATGCCCGTACGTGGCAACAGTCCCATTTCAATTCCGAAGGTGAGAAGGATCTTGGGGGTTGAGTGTGGGGTGTTCTATTCATGCCACCCTTCCTCCACTTTCAGGACTGGCTGCTCCCAGAGGAAACAGGGTGATGGTGGTTGGGTTAAAGACAGGGTAGGAGGAATGCCCAGGGTGGGCAGAAGCCTCCCTCACAAGCCTGAGACAACCCCTGTGTGTCACCTTCAGGCCCCAGAATGGGGGGTGTACTTGGAGAGCTGCATCTTTATGGCCTCAATGTGTCACTTCCCCAATCCCACCAGGGCCTGGATTGTGTCATGGTCCTCAGTACCTCCCTCTCCCTGGTCCCAGCACCAGGCCTCTCCCAGCCGGCAGGACTCCCAAGTGGCTGAAGCTCTGCAAGCCTTGGCTGACACAGAAGGTGCCTGTGGCGGGGGATGGGGAAGGCAAAGGCCCTCCTCCTTTCTCTCCAACACCTGGGCTGAGGCCATGATTGTAGTAGTCTACCCGGACCATTCCATCTTTGCTGTCCCTGTCACCAGCTCCTCTGCCTCTTGCCACCAGATGAACTTCCTGCAGAGTAATTGGGGCTGGAGAAGCACCCAGCCTCTGCGCTCCCGGCCTTTGATTAGGGTCAGAGGGTTAACTAGTGGCCATTCAGCCTGTAGGCAGGACTGGAGCCTCTGATCCCTCTCCTCCTTCAGCCAGGAGCTCTGCCAGGAGAACAGCAAATGGGAGGAGGATGTCGAGAGGCTCTGGGAGGGCCGGGGAAGAAAGGAAGTGGGGCCCAGAGCCCCTCCATTAGTTATCAAGTCTCCCCTACTCCCACTCTTCCCTGTACACCAGGGACACCTCAGCTAGGGCACTACAGCTACTCCCAGAGAACCTCAAGCTCCAAGAGACGGCATAGGAACCGGGTCTGACCTCTCTACAGAAGTTCTGATGGTGAGCATCCAGGCGTGCTTGCATGCTTCCAGGGACGGGGGGCTCACTACCTATCCACACAGCCCATTCATTCCAGAGTGAGACAGTCTGTGAGGAAGTTCTTTCTTACATTAAACTGGAATCCATCTCCTGATAACATCTACTTCCTGGCCTGGTTCTGGCCTTGGAGACATGCAGAATAAGGCGTGTCTTTTTTCTGTGACTGGCCTTCAGATATTTAAAGGCAGAGCTGTTCTCCCTTCTGGAGCACATCCTCTTTCTTCTCCTTGCTAACACTTCACCTTGCCTGTTGCTCTGCTCTGGACACTCTCGTGGGCTCTGGAGTCAAAAGACCTCGGTCCCTGCTGCGCCATGTAGTAACTCTGGGCTTTTGGACATGGCGCTTACGTGTCTGCGACTCAGTTTTCAGAGCTATGGGTCAGACTGAATGTCCAGCACAGCGTCCGGCACACAGTAGGTCTTCAAGGCTCCACAGTCCTTCCTCCCCTGTGTCCAGCCTCACTTAGACAGAGAACGCAGGTAGAAGGCCAATTTTACCTACATCCTGACTTTGTCCCAGTCAGGTGTTCGCTCCATTCCTGGGCAAAGCAAACAACCTGTGCCATGGCCTCAGAATGGCCCCAATGTTAAGAGACGTTTTCCCTGACATTGAACTCCACCTCGTTGCTGCACTTGGACGGCTATTTTCTCTGCTGAGACCTCCTGGAGAGGATCGCCAGCTCCATCTGCTTCCTTGCCCTCAGTCCCTCCTCTCTTGAGGAGTCCCAGGCTGCCACCCTGGGTTTGGCAGGGACAGGGCCACACCACTGCAGCACTGTTTCAAGACGTCCTGTTCCCAGAGGAGGCCTTAATTACCTCTGGAGACGTGTCTGAATTACAGACCCCCACGGGCATGCAGCACACGCTGTTTATGTTTTGCTGTAAGTAATTGTATCTTTGGTGAATTACGCAGTCTTGTGGAAAAAGACAAGTTTGGCAGTGGAATTAGAGACGATGAGAAGGTCTTGCCCGCCTCCCAGCCTGCGTGTCCATGAGCTGCACGCCCAAGTCAGCACAGTAAGCGCTTTGCGCGTAGCTTCTCCTGTCCTCCACGCCACCGTGCTGGCGGGCTCCATCTGCTCATTTCCTTGCTTGATTCCCTTACTTTGCCATTGTAGCCACCGCTCACTGTTCCACTCCACCAAGCAGACCCCCAGTGGAAGACTGTTTAATGGTCACATGTCCCTCCTATCCCTGCATGCACACCCCTTTACTGCAACTCCCATCCTTGGGGGGTCTGTTTCTCCACACCCTGGGTGGCTGTGATACACCTCAACCGCACACGGTGGTGGAAAGGATGCTGTTTGCCTTGTGGGGCTTAGGCCTTGGAGGCTGACAGCTTTCTCTCTTGCCATCTTGGGGTGCTGTCCAGAGGTGTCATGTGAGGAGAGAAGCCATGAGGAGGGGAGTGGAGTCTCCCCACCAAGAGCCACACCACCTGCCTGAGACATGTGTGAGGTCAGCTTCAAACTCCCAGCTGAGCAAGCCCTCCAGTTGAATGTGGCCACAGGAGGGAGACCGGGCAAGCCTCAGAGGAACCACCTAGCAAGGCACAGAATCAGGGCAAATAGGAAATCATTGCTGTTTCAAGCCTTTTGGGGTGGTTTGTTATTAGCAGTAGTGCCCAAAACAGACTGTGGGGATGAGTGTGTACTTGGGAGGTAGTCCCCGGAAGCGCTGAGGAGCAAGGAGGTGAGACCGGGTGTGCCAGTGCAGGGCTAGCTCGGGTGTCGCCGGGGCTCGGTCTCCTCCGACACATGTGTTCGCTGCGCCTCAGATCGGTGCCATGCAGTGAGGAATTGCTCCCTGTCTGTGGTGGGCTGTTCCCTGGCTGTTAGGTGCCTGGCATTTTGGCCTCCCCTGCATGTGGGATGGCACTGGAGAACACCTGCAGGCTGAGGTTTAGGAAGCCACTGGCTCGTCTGTCATCAGGTGACCTTGGGGGCTGCCTGGGGATATCGGCAGGAGCACCAGGGATACTCCAGCCATTGATATTTTCTGGGCACCCAGCACATACCAGCTCCTTCTGGGTTCTGGGAACACACTGGTGACCAGGACAAGTTCATTGAGGCCTCTGGTGGCTCAGAGTCAGGTGAAAGCGACAACAAATTAAGTACAGAAATTGTTTCTCTGCGGGGACAGTGCCATCCCTTAGGGAGAGTTCTGGAAACAAGTGGGAGCATTTCTGATGGCCACAATTACTGTAGGATGACAGTTAGTGGGAGGGGCCAGGGAGTCCTGCCACACAACTTTCAAATACCCTGGCTGACATTCAAGTAGGTGAAAACCCTGTTTATAATGACCTGAGTCTGAAATCTAACTCTGTTTTATATAGGAAGTATTTGTGTCGTGGATGTAATTTACACTAAAATTTCCAGGAATTCAACTACCACATAAATTGAAGGAAGATTGTACTTTGTTCTGTTGGAAACATGACCAAGAGTTATTCATCATTTTTGGAAAATCCCATTTCTGGTGGCAATGCTTTTTGTGGTGTTTGAGTCCTAGACACAACCTCAGGTATCAGGCTGCATCCGAGGCTGTGGCCCTCACGGTACAAGATTCTGACTTCTCCTTGTGTCCTCTTGTGTTGCCGACCCTGAGCATTTACATACTGAAATACATGTTTTCTTATAAATGATCTTCATTTTACTTTTCTTTTATATTATAGTTTGGGCATTATGTTGATCTATTTTCAAAAGCTGTGCCTATGTAGGTTATACCGTCTGTGAATCTCAGGATTGTAAAGGACCACATTACAAACTATTTGTTATAAAAGTGGGGGCAGGGATCTGTTAGGACTGAGACAGCCTTTCAGGCTGACAGAACTACCTTGCATGTGTGAACACAGGGCTTTGGGAAACTGGGGAGGACAGATTTTTTAAAATTTATTGGGGTGACACTGATTAGTAAAAATT
Organism: Lyroderma lyra; assembly: GCA_004026885.1. Lineage (NCBI taxonomy): Eukaryota > Metazoa > Chordata > Mammalia > Chiroptera > Megadermatidae > Lyroderma > Lyroderma lyra. Next base: position 17,585 of record PVJL010012090.1, read on the forward strand.
ACATAGGTCCCAGGTGTACAAATCTACAGTGCATCCTCTATGTGTTGTACTACATGTTCGTCACCCAGAGTCAGTTCTCTTTCTATCACCATATATTTGTGTCCCTGTCCCTTTCCCCCCACCTCCCTCCCCACCTTACCCTCAGGTAACTACTAAATTATTGACTGGGTCCATGAGATTTGTTTCTTTGTTGCTTTCGATTCTATGTTAACAATCAAACTAAATTTCTCCATCCCTTTCCCTTATTTCACCCACTCTCCCATCCCTCCTCCCATCCTAAAGAAGTCCCTCTAACATTCTTTGTAGTACTGGTTTGGTGGAGATGTATTTCTTTAACTTATCTTTACCTGAGAAGCTCTTTAGCTGTCCTTCAATTTTGAATGCTAGCCTTGCTGGATACATTATTCTTGGTTGTAGATCCTTGGTTTTCATCACGTTGAATATTTTCTGCCAATTCCTTCTGGCCTATAAAGTTTCTGGAGAGAAATCAGCTGAGAATCAAATGGGTGTCTCTTTATAAGCTAATACTTGAATTTCTCTTGCTGTTTTAGAATTTTCATTTTCTTTAATGTTTGCCATTTTAATTAGGATGTGTCTCGATGTGTTCTTCTTTGGGATCATCTTGTTTGGGATTGTCTGTGCATCCAGGACTTGTATGTCTATTTCCTTCACCAGGTTAGGAAAATTTTCATTCATTATTTCTTCAAATAATTTCTTGATCCCTTGCTTTTCCTCTGTCCCTTTCTGCACACCTATGTTTCTGATATTCTTCTGTTTAAAATTGTCCCAGAGGAATCGCAAATTGTCATCATTTTTCTGGATTCTTGTATCTATCTGTTCTAAATGGATGTTTTCTGCTGGCTTTTCTAGCAAATCACTGCTTTGTGCTTCCATTGTATCTGGTTTGGTGACTTTTATTCCATTCCTCATTTCAGTTAATGTAGTCATTATCTCTGTCTGGTCCTTTATAATGGTAAGTCTTCTTTGATGCTTGCTTTCTCTCTGTTGAATGTATCATTCGGTTCCTTAAGCATTTGTATAATCGTTGCTTTGAGCTCTGTTTCTGATGGGTCACCTGTCCCCATCTCTTTAAATCTCTGGTTTCTCAATTTTTGCAGCCTCTCTGGACTCTCCGAGCTGCAGTTTCTTTGGTGTTCGCTCCTGATATTGCATGGGCAGAGGTCTGTGGGGGAGGGGCATTTGTGGCTTTGTTTTCTTCCTGTGTCTCTGGGGGTCGTGCAGGGAGTTTGGGTGTGATTGCATCTTTCTATTCTTGGTTTGCTCCACACAAGAATTCTGCCCTGAGCTTTGGGGTCAGTCCTGTTTGCTAGTCTCTCAGATTGTCCTGGCTATGGGATGAGAAATATGTGGGCACCTCCTTTCTCCTTTTTCTTCCTGGTCGGAGCATTTGCGCTGTGGCTCCTCACCGCCCAGCTGCTTCCCCTCCTCTGGGAACCAGAGTGAAGTCCAGCTGCCATGTTTTGCAGACCAGTCTGCACCTCCTGGGACCAAAGTGAGGTGGGTATGGTATTTCATTCCCCTGCCTCTGGGCCTCCTTTTCTCTGTTTCCCTGGACCAAGTGAGGCCTGGAGCGCTCTCCCGCCTCCTTCTTCCTCCTCCCTCCTCCAGTGGTAGAGTTCCAAGTAGGGACCCGTGTGGCCACATCCCCACTCTCCCCCTTTTATTTCTCCTTTGTTTAACCCTCTGCTTGCTTGCAGGTACCTTAATGCTATGGGTGGGTTTCTTAGTTGTGATTGCATGTTGTGTAAAGGGCCCTTGGTTGAGATGTAGCTATTTTATTAGTTGTAATCTCCAGGGGAGTTTTCCGGAGGTCCTTCTCATGCTGCCATTTTGTTGTGTCTCCAGGAGGACAGAGTTTTGGTGGGGAGTGCTGGGGAGGGTGAGAATCAGGGAGTACTTCACAGTGGAGGTGACATGTCAGCAGATCCCAAAGGATGATTCCTAGAACTCCTGTAATCACCCAAATGGCCCTGAGCAGTGGACAGGCAGGAGCTCTTCAGTAAATGTAGGTGGCATGAATGAATATTTATGCTATTTCACAAGTGAGAAAATTGCAAATTGAAGCTCAGAGCGGTTAAATGATTCCCAGATCATACAGCTCTGAAGTCACAGAGCTTATCACATATTCATTCACCCAGCAAATACTTTTGGATCACCTACTATATATTGAGCACCACTGCCAGAGCACAGGTATTTACTACACAGTGACCGTATTATGGATGTAAGAGAATAAGATAGACCTTCTTGTTGTGGGGGAGACAGAAAATAATGTAAACCAGGCTCTCTCAGCCTTGGCACTACTGACATTTTGGGCTAGAGAGTCCTTTATTGTGGGGAGGCTACCCTGTACATTTTAGGATGTTGAGCAGGGAAGAGAGCTTCCTCTATTATCGTTGCCATTATTATTGTCATCATCATCGTTGTCACAATCATCATCATCATCATCATCATCATCATCATCATTATCACTTCTGATTATATAACGCTTCCACATGCCAGGCCCTACTGTTTATATATATTGACTCATTTAATGCTCTCAACCATTCTATAAGGTTGGTGTGATTATTTTCTTCATTTTACAGATGGGGAAACTGAGATACAGAAGAAGCAGCAAGAGCAAAGTTCTTGAGCTTGGCATGCTTTATGGGCCAAATGGTGATCAGTGTGGCTGGAGCATAGTAAGCATGGGTGAGAGGATGGGAAATGTGTGGGGGTCAGGGGGCCAGAGCATGCAGGGTCTTGGAGGGCATGGGTGCTGGTGGGCTGCATGCCTCCTCCGTCTGTGGTCAGGAGTGTAGGCGGCTGACAGCTCTCAGCTGAGTCCTCCTCTCTGCACTGAGGACAGCTGAAGGGAGATGCCTGGTCTAACTGGGGGAATGCCCAGACCTGGGGGAAGATAGCCCATACCCATAGTGGATGATGCAGGACTGTAAGGCTCGACCTCCCTGCCTCTGAAGGACCATTCTATTCCAGAGCTTCTGTGGGATCGGCTGAGGCCTCTGCTACAACTGCATCACAGCTCAGTGTTTCCCTCCACCCGTGCTGCCTCCTGCCCCTTCCTCATGGGCATGGTCCCCAGTAACTTCCTGCACACTGCTTTCCATCTCAGAGTCTCCCTAAGGGAAGCGGATCTGCACCAGCATGGCAGGTATTGGGGCAGCCATCAGAGCATTTATGCAGGGGCACAGTGGGATCCCATATGTACTCTAGAAAGTTTGCTCTGGCCACTGTGTGAAGCAGCAAGTGTGGCAGTGGGAAGGCCAGTGGGGACAGATGTAATCGGGCGGGCGAGAGGTTTGTGTAGGGCTGTAGCAGTGAAGATAGTGATAAACAGTTAGTTTTGGGGTATGTTTAGGAGGCAGAGCCATAAGACGCAAAGTCCAGTGTAATGGGAAGAAGAACAAAGGATAATTCTTTGGGTACCTGAGCCACTGGTGGATGGTGGTGCTACTTCTTGCTATGTGGAAGGCTTGTTGGGGATAGGAGGAATGGACTTGTAGGGGAAATCAAAGATTCTTTTTGGATTGGTTGAGTTTTTGAGATGCCTCAGATAGTCAAGGGAAGATGGTGAAAGGCTTTTGGAAAAATGGGTCTGTGGGTCAAAGGGATGGTAAAAGCTGGAGATACAAATGGAAGGTGAGCAGCACCCATCGATGCTATGTGCAACGTGAGCAGGTGAGATCCCCTAAAGTGATCATTCAAACGAAGTATCAGGGGGACAGGGCACCATCACAGTTAGGGTCCCGACGCAGGAGAAGCCTAGAAAGGAGATGCAGAAGGGGTGGTGAGTGAGTGTGTTGTGTCAAGGAAGCAAGAGAAGCAACACTTTTGAAAGAGGGAGTGGTCAACCGTAATGAACACTCCCGAGGGATAAGGCAAGGCGAGGACAGGGACACGGGGTGGGCTTGCACTAAGTGTGGGTTATTGGTGACCTTAGTAATGGCTGTTGCGGTGGACAGGGGGTGAGGAGGTGGGAGAGGGACAACAATTTGGAGGAGTTTTTGCATGAAAGCAAATGAGAGGAATGAGGCAGCAGCAGGAGGGGTCCCTGGAGGCATTTTTAAGGTACACCGTGTTGAGGTCTGTCTGTACGAGGGACTGTTCCAGCAGGGGGAGGGGGGAGGTAGGTGGGACAGAGGCTTCTCGCACTACGGGAAGGAGAGTGAAGCACACGGACCGATATGCAGGTGAGGAAGAGGGAATCGAAGGGGAAGGTGAGGCAGAATTTTCATTTCTGATTCTAGTTTTTTCCTATGAAATGAACTAAGATAATCACGTGAGAGTAGCGGGATGAGAGGAACGGGCTGGACATTTGACGAGCGGAGGTGGGGAATGGTTTCCTCAGACAGCAGGACGGGAATTTCTGGGGGGCTGGCGTCGGACTGCCTGGCAGCACGGAGGGCCGTCAGTGTGAAGTGGGTTCAGTCCTCACGCGCGCCCGAGTTTCCTAGTGGCTTTTGGCAGCGAGGTGCCGGCACCCAATGTGTAGACAGCGGGGTGTAACCAGAGTCGGGGTCTTGCCGGGTGCTGTAACGCAGGCCAAGGAGGGCAGGGTGCTGAGGGCATTGCGGTGGCACGGCTGCAGTGCTGGCCCATGCCACAGGCTGCTTAAGGGAGTAGGGGTCTAGGGTGATGGCTTGTGACAAAGGGGAAGGGTCTCTCAGTGAGCCAGTGCACTGCTCGGATTGGAGTGGGTGGGCTGGAAAGGGAGAGGTGACGGTCAGAGTCCCCCCAGAGACGTTTATAACTGAGATGTCAGGGCAAGTGCCGATAGATACACGGTTCGTGAGCCCATGGCGGGACGGAGCAAAGGATCGGGGTGTTGAGGAGATCAAGGAACTAGGAGGCCTGTGTGCTGACTGGAACCTTCTCACGGATGATGACTGATGACAGTGTGTTGATGGAGAAGAAGATGGTGGGATCGGCGCTTAGCTCGTCAGCGAATGAGGGCTGTGCATGACTGCAATGGGGGAGGCAGCGTGGGCATCCGATATGTGCCCTTCGGAGGAGTGGAAGGAAGACGCTAGGGACATTGCTGGGAAGTGAAACTCGGGAGCAAGGAGGCACCTGTGCTGTGACAGAGGAGGAGCCACGTGGCGGGCCGTGGGAGAAACCATGTTCTCAGAGGAAACCAGAAGGCGGAGGGAACCTTCGGGGGGAGGTGGAGGATGGGGTGCTTTTGCTAACGACCCACGGGGGACCCAGAGGGCTTAGAGGAAGGGTCTGGGAAGGGGTGGGAGATGGGGCCAGACTTAGGGATGGGCAGGGTAATACTGGGATAACTCCTGGGGCCAAGCTGTGGGATGTGGGGGGCCTGGATTCAGCGGGTGACAGATTGCATCAGGGCAGGATGATGGGTGGGGGGTGGAGGGGATGAAACCTCTGACGGGATTGGTCCTGGAGGCCCAGGGAGCTGTTCGGTCCCGTCACAGGGACTTGGGAGTCTGAGGGATGAGCAGCCCTGCTAGGCTGGTGGCTCGTGGGAGGGGTTCCTTGGAGAGCTGTGGCAGCAGGGAGCCACATTCCCTTGGGGTTCTTGCTCAAACTGAAACTGGTTTTCTCCAAGAACATGGTTGCTCCTGCAGCCCTTTGGAGAGGAGGCGCCTTTACTTTCTGTCACACTGTACCTTATGGCCTAGGAGTGAGGGCTGCTTCCTTCTTGGCAGAGGGCTTTAGGGCAAGCAGGGGCTGACCTCCAACGCACTCAAATCTAGAAGGCGGTTTCCCCTTGCGAGTGACCTGCCTGTGCAGCACGGAGCCACAGGGAGAAAGTGGGGTCTTCGGTTTCAGGGCAGGGCTGCGTGGGCTAGGAAGGTTGTTCAGGTGCAGGGGCCCAGATTCCACCTGGGCAAGCAGAGAGGGCTTCTTGGCTTCGTGGACAGCTGAGGGGGTGGGTTCCAGAGATGCTCGGGGAGTGCCTGGGCACCTAGTGCTAAGGATGGGGAGGAGCAGAGGCCAGAACAGGTGGCCCTGACATCAGCCACATGTTCATTCACTGACCCGCAGGCAGTGGGAGTCACGAGAGCTGAAATGGGCACCATGTGGTCAGAGTTGTGTTCTAGAAAGTTCACCTGAGCGGCAGTGAGGGCAGGGGGCAGTGAGCACCTGCACAAGGGTACCAGTTCAGAGACTGAATTGGAGCTGGGCGTGACGAGTTCAGCTCCCGGCCCAGTGGGCTTCTCGTGCTCTGTGTGCGTGGGGCCAGAGAAGGAGCCCCTTTCCCGGCTGAGTGGCTTCCATTTGGCTCTGGCTCCCTACTTGACTTCTAAGGTTCCTCCCCAGCCTGGATGGAGTCTCACTCCCCAGCTCCCCCTGCCTGCCAACGAGGGCTTGGAAAGGGGTTGGGTGTTGCTGTCCTCTTCAACACTCCTGGAATCCTGGGGCTCGGTCTTTCTAATTTTAAGATGCAAGGGAAATGGGGGGATTGCTTGAGAGCAGATGTCTTGGTCCCTGGGTCCATAGTCGGGCATGCTCGGGACACCTCCTACCCAGGATCCAGCCTACTCCCCATGTCCCTTAATCCCCAGGGCTAGAGTCAATTTGCCTGACTTTATTTGCCTCTGGGTGCAGATGGCCTCACTTGGAGATGACAGCGGAGGGGTGGGATGCCCCAGCTTTATACCTCTCAGATGGTCAGTTTCTCCCTCACCTCAAGCTCGCCCCCATTTCACAGCTGGCGGGTGAAAGACTGGCTCAAAGACGGGGCTTGACCTGTGCCATGAGGCACAGCCTTTCTCTGCTGGCTCCGGAAATGGGGGCTGTTCTGTTTTCCAAGCCCACTTCTTGCTCAGCTGCGGGGGTGGGGGAGCAGGTCAGAGGAGGGGGTGCCCAGTGTCCTGGCTTGGGCTTTAATCCAGCTCGGCTGCAAGCTAGGCCCCTCATCTAACTTGGGCAGTAGTCATGTCATGGGTGCCTATTGCTTAATACCTCACAGCAGCTCCAGGCTTTATTTGTGCCCATTTCACAAATGAGCAAACTGAGGCTCAGAGGGGTGAACTGACTTCCGAGGCCATGTAAGTAGTAATAAGGGAAAGAGGTGTCTTAGAAAATAGGCTCTCCTGACTCCAAATCCAGGACTCTTTCTGCTGCCTGGGGCCTTGGTCAATGGAGGAGTCTGGACTAAATCTAGAAGTTTCCTCCCACGTCCATGTTTTAGGGTATCTCAGGGAGAAGGCATGCTTGGAAGCAGAGCTCGTCACAGAGGGAGGCAGTGGGGTGGGAAGGGACAGAAGCTTTCAGGCTGGGCCCCACATCCTCATGCTTAACTCTGGATAATGTTTCCAAATGAGGTTCTTTCTCCTGGCTCAGGGCTACCCTGATGGGCTCAAAAGAAAACTATGCTTCCTATAACTTTAAACATGGGCCTATTATCAGACCACACCATCTGCAGCATATTATGAATTAATTAAAAATAAACCTGTAATTATCTTGTTAATAGAGCAATTATATTACATTGTAATTTTTGTGTTAAAACATTAAGTTGTTAAATGTTAGGCTGTAATACATACCACATTTTTTTGTAAGCCAATTTTGGCAAAGTCTTCACTGTTTGAACACACCAGGAACCTCTCACCACGGCAGCGGGCTCGGAGGTGCCCTGTGGTCACAGGATCTGTCCCCGGGCCTGGTCAGACATTGGGCTGGAGAAGCGGCAGGCTCTGTACTTACACCCCAGTGTTCTCTTCAATTATTTCTTTCTTTGCAAAGAGCTGGCCCTCACCAGAGTCTGGCTATCAAAGAACCTGCCCAATCAAAGCAGAGGGAAATTGGAACAGAAGACGAATCCTGATCTGCATTCCTTCTGTGGACCTCGGGCCCGGGTCAGAGGTCAGCCTGGTGGGGACTCGCGGTCAGTTAGGGGCAGATGTATGTGGGTTTGCAGGGTGAGGGGGTCCGTGCGTGCGTGTGTGTGCTGGCACCCAGACAGGTGTGGGCTGGACATGCGGAGGGATGAGGATGACCGCCATGTATTGAGAACAATCACGGGGGCTTCCCTGAGAAAGTGGCATTCCTGCGCCCAGCTGAATCAGAATGCAGCGGGAAGATGCCAAAGCCCCTGTATGTCCTCTTCTCGCAGCCACGTTGACCCACATCCTGTCCTGTGTCCCTCTGGAGGGCGCTCCGCCGCAGGAGCAATTGGGTCAGCACTGCCCCCACCTTCTCCCGACTCCTGTGCCCTGAGAGACAGATAGCCTCATGGGAAAACACGCTTCATGAGAAAGCGGGACCCTAGCTGGCAGGGCTGGCAGGAACTGGAGTCACCACCTAGCCAGAGTCTCCCTGCCCCCACTTTACAGATGAGGACACGGAGGCTCAGAGTGGATCAGTGACTCTCTGTCTGGTATCTCCCCGGCACTCCATCTTCTCAGTGCCTTTGGGGCGTTGGTAGGGTGAGCACAGGACAGGCAGGACGGAGGCTGGCACGCCAAGGGCACTCACATTTTCCTGGCGTCCCCAGCTTCTAGTAGCAAAGCCTGTGGAGAGCCGGCTGCTGTAGCACGCCCCACCCTAATATCCGTTTCCGGGAAAACTGGCCTCAGGGGACCCCTTCGACCCGCTGTCCACCACCCCACCTCTCCGCCCTACCTTAGGTTCACAGGAGGAAACTGGGACCAGAGAAGGGCCGTGACTCGCCTAGGATCACACAGCAGGCCCCCAGGCTCCCTCGTGGGCACTCAGGGCAACTCCGTGTGTTTCCACCAGCACACCTGCCTCCCGCCCCCTGCGTGGCTTCTCAGCCACCTGCATCAGCTCCTCCCTTGTCTTTTGAACAAAACTGCTCTCCAGGTGCCCCCCAAGCCCCAGGAGCAAGGGTAAGCTGCACTGTACAGCACGTGACACTGTATGGTGTGCCCCTGCAACCACATTCGTGGTTACCTTTTTGTAACTGTGATGAGTGGCAGGTACTGTCACTGCCCCTATTTAACAAGCCAGAGAACATAGGGGCAGCATTAAGGCTTCCCTGCATTGTATTTTTGGAACTGGAGGAGGAGTAGGGAACTGGCTATGGAGCCCGTTGACCTGGGCTTGAGTCCAGGCCCCACTGCGAACTGACCATGTGTAACACTGGACCTATCACTTACCTTCCTGGAGCCTTACCTGTAAGAGCCGTGCAGTTAAGTTATAATAGTTTATTCACCTCTGGTGCAAAGGGGGGCCAGGCAAACAGAAACCCACAGTAACATTAACCCTCGTCATTATGACTGTTTGGGGGACTTTCCTGAGTGGATATTTCTATTCATGGCAGGGGAATTAATTTGTATTTATTCTCCCTTCCGAGCCCCTTTTGTACAAATGTGAGGGAGGCAGTGGGAGGTGACCAGGCACCTCCTTGCATGGATTGTTGGAGCAGGTTCTACCACCTCCTATGTGAACTGAGGAAAGTTACTTTCTCTGAATCTCAGTTTCTTCATCTGTGAAATGGGGAGAGATCTCACAGTACTGTTGTGGAGACCAAATGAGAATGTGTACACAGTGTTAGTAACCAATATATGTGCATTTTGATTATCAGCTCGCAGGTGCCCAAAAGGAAAGGAGTGGTCCCAGTGGGAGGGCTTCCTGGAGGCAGCAGATAGGAGCTCCTAGGCCCCCTAGACCAGGCCCACGTCGACAAAGCTCTGGGCCTCCACGGTCCCTGGCTCAGCTGAGACAGCAGCCCTGGGAATGGCCCCCCTTTCTGCCCAAACCAGCAGGGCTGGGGATGGGGGGGACCAAATGCAGCAGAGCCTTAAATCACAGCAACACTAACTGGGTTTTAAGTAACGTTTGCTTCTAAGTACTCCTCTTTCTCAGAAGGAAGAGGAGCATCGGCACAACAGTGCAATGCAAGCCGTTCATCATGTTTAAGCCTTTCCTGCCCTCCCCTCTCTCCTCCCTCCGCTTCACTCCTCCTTCCTTCCTCCTCCTTCTTCTCTCCTCCCTCCTCCTCCCCTCTTCTGTCTGCCGCTGTGGAAACCCTGGTTCAGCCAGGCTTGGGACTGAGTGTGGGGGCAGTGGGACAAGGGCTCAGGAAGACAAGGGCTCCTGGAGCACCCACAGCTGCCTTGCCTCCTTACTCTCTCTCCTCCCCTCCCTCCCTCCCTTCCTTCACGTGTCCATTCATCCTCCCATCATCCCCTCCACATTCACTGAACATCAACTCGGTGTCGGTGTCAGACTGAGTTCAAGCTCCTGGGATGGTACCAGTGAACCAATAAGTGCACCTGAGGCTCACAAAGAGCTGTCTGCTCGAGGCCCAGGTGACCTGCGTGGCAGCTCTTGGACACAGGCAGTCTGGGGTCGAGCCTGGCTTGCTCCCCAAGTCTGAACTCTTTGCACCACAGGAAGCTCTTCCTTGGTGCTGCTGCTTGCACAGTGTCACTGGACTCATCCTGCCATCCCTTCCCCTGCCCTCCTCTGGCCTGCTTCCGGTCTCACAGCCTTTCCCAGTAGCCTCCACCTAAATGGCCCCTGTTTCCTCTAATCAGTCCTGGGTGTGGCTGCCACATTAATGTTTCTGTGTCACTGTCCTGCTCAAAAGCTCCCAGTGCTTGCTGAAGGAAGCCCATCATGTAAATTCTGACATCCAAGGCCCTCAACTTGTTACCTTTGTCTTATCTCATTCACACACACTACCCTTTGGAAAAAATGGGTCTATTTTCTCCTACCCAATCACACCACTGAACTTCCTACTGTGAGCTGTTTGCTTATGCAGTTCCCTCTGCTTGAGGTGTCCATCATGCACGGCCACACCTGTCCACAGGTACAATTCCTACCGGTATTAAAGGCCATGTGTAAGTGCCACTTGCCCCATGCCTCCTTCCAGGGTTCTGCCCCTCCCCTAGCTGGAGTCATTGCTCCCTTTTCTGGGTCCCAGTGCACTTCATGTGAACCTCCATTAGGACCCTCAACTTTGCAAGGTGGAATTTATAGACATGTCTTGGAATTTCTTGAGGTAAGCATATGACTTGGTCATCTCTGCATCTTTAGAGCCCTTGCACAAAGCCCTACACATAGTAGGTGCTTCAGTATATCCCAGTGTTCCCAGTCTTCACTCCCAGGAAGACACCCTTGGAAGCTGGAAAGGGCTCTGGTCTTGGTGGCAATGCAGCGGGTGGCCAGTGGCACTGGCTTGGGACAAGGAGACCTGAGCCAACTCCCCTGCCTAGCTGGTGACCTGGGTAATTTACTTACCTGCTCTAAACTCAGTTTCTCCATCTGTATAAGGACAGTTATTGATGGTAGTGATGTCACTGGGTTATCGATGGTGTGGGATAATACATAGGAGTCCCTAAGCATGACACCTGCCACTTTTGATAAACGTTAGTCTGTTATCAGTTCTGGCTCCTTCATTACCAGCTGTGTGGCCTCAGGAAACAAATTTACTTTTTCAAGACTTGACTTTCTGTAAAATGGGAAGAATAATTCCTCCTCTTGGCTGGGTTTGAGATGTTATTGAAAGAATTAGATAACAGATGTTACGTGAGTCAGTGGCTGTGGATGGCAGAATCCGAGCTTGATTGTTTAATGAAGAAATGGGGAGTTTCATTTGCTTACATAACCCAATCATAGGAAAGCCAGAAGCAGTGGACCTGGGCACCCTCTTTTCAGCTCTCATCTTGTCTTTTTGTGTATGTGACTTAAGCTGTGTCAGTAAGAAACACTGGCGCTGTGCCCACAGGCAGTTCTACCCACTCTCTGGCCTCATGACTGAACAGGCAAGAGAGCTCTCCATCAGTCCCAGGGAGAAAAATCATGGGGAAGACTCTGATTGGGCCAACCTGGTCACATGACCATCTGCGTAGCAGGAAGGAACCGGAACACACAGTACAGTGGGGAGATTCCCTGAGGAAGGGAGGAATTGTTACAGATGAAATGGACAGAGTGTTGGGCAGACCAGTGGAGTGCTATCCCCTCCAGATGTGAAAGCGCTTCATCGAAGACACGTTAATTGAGCACTTGCTGTGTGTCTAGCACTAGGGTGGGCCCTGAGAGCGTTCAGATGGATGAGACACGGTCATGGCCCAGAGCACCCCATCGTCTCGTGGGGGGCTTCTGTAAATTAAACTCTGCTTTACAGACGTAAGGCGGTAGCACTGTAGTTACTATTTTATGGCATACATTGTTTGTGTCAGTCTCTAGGTGTCAGGGGAGATTAGGAAGGAGGAAGTGGAGATCACAAAGGCCAAGAAAGAGATCATGTAGTTTGTAACAGGTTATTTTGCACATCCGTTCTCATGTCATTTTTTCAAAGTACGAGTTATACTTTGCATTTTACAGGTCAGAAAGGGGAGGCTGGGAGAGGAATGATGACTCCCAGAGGTCAGGTGGCTAGAAAATGTCAATGCTGGGATTGGAGTCCAGGTCAGTCCCAGCTGGATGGCGAGCTTTCTGTTCAGTCCCACAGAGTGTTCCACCCCTTAGAAGGACCCAGAATGTGCTACAGAGGAGGCTGGGGCCGGGCAGCTGGGAGAATTGAGCAGGGAACAAATAAGTGGCCAATGGAGAAAATAATTCAGGAGGCAGGATTGAAAGGAAAGACCCTCGCAGGGCTGTGTGTGGGAGTCCCACGCCTGAGTCTCCCTCTCCCTCTCCCATCTCACCCTTTTTCCTCTTCAATCCAACTCCAAGTGGCAGATTTATTAGTTTTAATTAAAAGCCCAAATGCTGGGAAAACATCCAAATTCCAGCTCTCAGCATCTCTGGGTTTTCACAGGAAGGGAAACGAGGGGGTGATGCCGGGAATAATAATAAATGGGAGCGGGGCAGCAGGAGAGGTGGCCCTCCCTGCCTGACCCTGTATGCCCCCCCCCCCCCCCCCCCCCCCGCCCCCTTCTTCCAGCCGCAGCCAGACCTGGCCTTGCTCTAGCCTGCTGTGTGACCTTGACCAAACCACTTGACTTCTCTGAGGCTACTGTGAAATTCGTGATTTGAAGCCCTCTAAGGGTCCTGGCAGCTCTACCTTGTGCGTTTGTTTCTTCCAGATCTTCTCACAGCCCTGCTTTCTCAAACTGTCCTGCTTTGGGTAAACTCCGTGGGTTCCTCTGTGGGCTCTGCTCCTCTCAGTCTTTCAGTTTGGAGTCTCCACCCCAACCCAGATCTAATGCCTTCTCTTAGAATTGTGAGCAATCCCCCTTTTGAAGTCTGTTAATCTCAGGCTTGACTTGGGTTCCCACTCTTCCTGGGTGGGGGTCTCAGGTAAGTTTGCACCACTGCTTCCTAATTGCACATTGGGGATGCCAATGCCTCTTTCCAGGGCGTGTGCACGCGCATGTGTGTGTGGGGGGGGATGGGAAGTGGGGTTGGGGGAGAGGTGGTGGAGATTCAGTGCGGTAATGCTCATGTAGTGCCTGTCACAGTGATCAATGGGGTCCCACCAGGACCACACAAGGCTGGGAGCCACCATGGGCCCTTCCCCTTTGGGGGCCACTGGGAGCAACACACAGAGGGCGGGGCTGCCATAGTGTGTGGTGACCGGAGCCTCCTCATGCAGGAAACATCAGGTCCTGGTAGAGGCCAGTTGTAGGGACCTCTTTAGGTTCTAATTTGACCTTTCCCCTGTGGTATAAGCTCCTCATCCTCAGCTTGGCGATCTCTCGTGCTGTGCTGAGATCATGCAAAATTATTCAACTAAAATCATTCAGCAGGAACGGCAACCAGTGACCATGGCTTACTGCTGAGAAACACGGGCCTTACCTCAGGCCGGCAGCAGGAGCCTGGCAGGGGCCCAGGGGGCTGCTCGGTTCAGCATTTTCCAGGGGGGAATGCGGGCCTCTGCTGGGCTCCTCTCCTCCAGCAGGTGCCCTACACGGAGCCCCAGGAGCCCAGTAACCAGACGGTTTGGTGCCCCCCTGGTGCCAGGCTTTGTGGGTAACCTCATCCAGGGCCCCAGGGTTTCCTGATCCCCTCTCCTCCAAGTGGAGTCCATCGCTGGTTAGAACAAAGGAATCTGTAGCTCACATGATTGCTCCTGGGCTCAGAGTTCCCTCCTGGGTCTGGTGGGCAATGGGGGAAGGGAGACAGAGGAAAAAGTGAGGGTCAAGGGTGGGAGGGCAGGAAGGAGGAGAAGGAGGAGGGGTGTGGGAGCAGATCCAGGAATACTGTCCATGGGAGCATGTCACATGGGCCATGTGACTTGTTTATAGGCTGCTTATTCCAAACGTGTATCTCTCCATCCCCACCGGGAGTGCAGTGGAGACCCAGAGGAGCCCTTGGCCATAAATGTGTTCTCTCTTCCTCCTCCCCTCAGCTGGCCATCCATCCATCCATCCATCCACTCATTCACCATTTATGAAGCTCACACTAAGATATTAAAAGTTTTCAAAATCAAACTCCTCCCCGTTCAAAGCTGCTCTTTTCCATCTTGGAGCTTGGCTTCAGCATCTGGGGAGTCCTTCCAGCTAGAAACCTCAGCCTGTTCTCTGAAACCGCCCCTGCCTCCCTGCCCCCACCCCATCTCTCATTGTGCTTTTCAATTCATGTCACCTCTGACACCCCGACTTCCTGTGATAATTTACCCACCCCTTCATTCATCAACGCCCTTGCCTTCCAGCCAGGGCAAGAGGAGGCCAGACCTGGCAGACTTGGGCACGAGGGGGCCTCCTCTCGGGATTGGGGCCAAGATTGGGCATGGGGTGAGAAGAAAGCTCTGTGGAGTCTGACCCGTCTGCTTCTCAGCCTGCCTTTCCCACCTCCCAGTGGGTGACTTCGGGCAAGTCGCTTAAATCCGTGCCTCAGCCTTGCTTTGGGGAACGGAGGTGGTGGTGTTGCTTCCGGATGGGCGAGGGGGCTGAGTCAACCAGGCGGTGGCTGCCACACACTCGTCGACCCGCAGGCTGCAGAGCGCCCCGGGAAGCTGTTCTGGAGTGGGCAGGGGGCCTGGGGTCACCTCGGCGCTCGTGACAGCAGGAAGAAGAAACTCTGCTTGGCTTCCGTGCTGCTACTATTATTGTCGAAGGGGGATACCGCCGGACCAAAGGCTCTCTGGTGAAGGCCGGGGATAAGCCTGGAGAACCCCAGGGCCGTCCGTACATGTCCAGGCCAGAACCCCCAGCCCTCCATCTGCAAGGCAGGCGGGAGAGGGCGGCCCCAGGCGCAGCACCCGGGGGTGGAGGGGCGAGGAGGAGGGAAGCCCCGCCCCGCCCCGCCCCGCCCCGCCCAGGGCCCGTGGGGGCAGCTCCTCCGCCTGCACGCACACACTGCCCCACAGAATTTTCCTCCCGCTTCTTTAGGGTCCTAGGTTGTTCTGGCTAAATGGGTCTGATCCTCTGCAGACGAGGCAACTGAGGCCCCAAGAGGGGAGCGAAACCGGAACCGTGTCCCCTGGCTCCGACTCTTCCTCCTCGGAATTCCAGGTGAGGGCGCTCAGAACAGGAGCGAGCCAAGGCCTCCCCCGAAGGTGGGAGCGGGGCGTGGGGGTAGGTGGCTCCTGGCAGCGGCTTATTTCCTGGGGCCTGGGACGTGCTTTCCTGGGTGTTCACTTTGTATAACTCATTGAGTCCTGCAGTTATGGATTATTCACTTTTTGGTGTTTGTGCTTATTATATTTCATGATAAAAAAGGGTGTAAAACCCCACGGAGAAGAAAGCTAAAGGAAGTGCCCATCCAAGTTCTAGTCCTGCCAGGCGGCCTGTGCCTCGGGCACCCCCTGTGGAATGGGAGCGGCCGTCCCGGCCCACCACCCTTGCCGCCCAAGGATGTGAGCACAGGGGCCGGGCCATTTGCTCAGGGCCCCTGTTCTGCGCCAGAAACGTGATGGGCACGCGGGGTTGGGGGAGGAGGCCACGAGTACATGGTACACGCGGTCCCTGGCCTCAGCTTCAGAGCTGTGTCTGTTTGGGGAACCCTGCGCTTCTGATCTCTCAGGGAGCGGTCACTGGGCGTCTGACAGGTAGGGTCCCCGCTGCATTCTCCTTCCCCTTTCTGTAAAGCGGTAGGATTGAGGGAAGGGGAGACGTTGTGTTGTCTAGGAGTGTTCCCGGAAACATCTATACTCTGTTCACCAAGTGGGGTGGACCACCTAAAGGCCCAGAGAGGTCATCTGACTTCCCAAGGTCACAGTGTTCAGTGCAGCTCTGAATTGAGGACCCTTTTCCTAGGACTTCCGGGGGAGGTGTGCCAACCCCCCCCCCCCCCCCCCCCCCCCCCCCCCCCCCCCCCCCAACCTGGAAGCCTCATGGAATAGGGGTGGGAGAGAGGGGGCAGCCTTACTTAGATACTATTCACTCAATTATTGTCTAATTTGTTCAGTGTTGGGTGAGCACCTACTATGCATCTGTCAGACACAGCGCTGGGGCCAGGGAACACACTCGTGGGTAATCTTCGGTCCCAGACCACAGCAGCTTGCTGCATCTGGGGGCCAGATAATGACTTTCCTGTCCTAAATGCTCTGACAGTCGTCAGCACAGGGCTGAGAAAGCCAGGTGTTCAGCCCTTCCCTGCTGTGGGCCGGGGTGGCCAGGGAAGGGTCCCTGAGGGAGACGGCTGCTCGGATGGAGATGTGAGTAGGTGTGTCCAGTTAAGGGGGGACGGGGGTGTTCCAGGCAGAATGAGCAGGCTTAGAGGATGAAGGTTTAGGGACAATAGGGGAGGAGTGAGGGTCAGCAAGCCTGGAGGTTGGCTGCTGCTTGGGAAGATGTGACTGGGAGATCCCTGGGCCAGGGCCATACCTTATCCTGAGGACTGTGAGGGGCCTCCAGATGCTTTTAGAAAAAGGCAGAGTAGGGTTGGGAGATGTCTAAATGAGTGTCTTAGAAGGACCACTCTGGCAGGTGCATAGTCACCTCCTGCTCGCCGTCAGATAATATTATCTCCTTGCTCAAAATCTTCCAAGGCTCACCACCGTGCTTACAGTAAACCCTGTGTCCTCACGTGGTCCACAAGGCCATGGTGGCCTGCCCTGCTTGTTTGGTCTCCTCTGTCATGCTGTCCTGAAGCTGCTTGGACCCGTCAAGCTGGTCCCCACTGCAGAGCCTTGGTCCTTGCAGGTCCTCTGTTTCCATGCAGGATGCTGCTCAGAGGGCACCTTCTCCAGCAGGCCTCCCAACCATCCTTGTGGAGTCCCGAAAACTCTCGTTCTCTCCAGAGCACTCACCTCCTCCACATGGTTTCCATGGTAGATGATGTATTTCTTAAATGATCATCTGTGTCCCTAGTGCACAGGGAGGCCCCGTGGAGGCAGGGATGCTCTGTCCTGTCTCTGGTTTCAGCACCTAGAACTCAGAGGCTTGCCCCGTTGGTATTTGTGGAGGGAGTGAATGGATGGATGGATGGTGGTCAGGCCATGTCCACAGCCGGGAGGCCTCCTGGGACCATGGAGGGTGTCAGCTGTCTGAGGGGTGGGCCAGGCTCAGGAGGCTGCTTCTCCCTGATGGGCTCTGGCAGAGCTGAGTTCTTCAGTGACAGTCCTCCCCTTCCACACAGACACACACTCACACACATGCACATGCACACACACCCCCATGGGCACACTCACACACACAGTCTTCCCCCTTCCACATACACATGCATGGGCACATGTGCACACACACAGAGTCCTCCCCCTCACACACACGGGCACGCATGCACACACACACACACACACACACACAGACACACACACACACACAGACACACACACACACACAGACACACACTGTAAAAACTGCTTTATTGTCTTTACCTTGTTTGATCTTCATAAGTCCCCTTGATTTTGATGGATGTAAAGTAAGGATAATGCTCTTTCTAGGACTATCTTGAAGATTAAATGAGTTAACATGTGCAGAGTGCTTAAATCAGTGTCTAGAAGATGATAAGTACTCAAATATTAGCATTTTGTTATCTTTAAGGTGCTGAGAGGTGAAGTGACTCATCCCAGGTCACGTAGCCAAGAGGTGTAGGAGTGGGCGGGACTTACACCCAGGTCTTCCTGTTCTTCAACCAGTGACCTTTCCACTTCCTATTACTACTGCTGCTCCCACAGGAGCCCCTATCCCCACCTCCCTCTTCTTCCCTGGCATTTGGGTGTGGCTAAGCCTGTCTCCAGCCCTGGCAGCCTCACAGAGGGCTCTGCCAACCCACAGAATCTGCCTCCTACTGTACACGCACCAGGAGTTGCAGGCATGCTAAGGTTCAAGCCCCAGGAGTCACAAAGGGCCTCCCCAGTCCACAGAAAGCTTAGAGAAGCAAATTGTTTTTTTTTTTTTTTTTTTGTTTGTTTTGTTTTGTTTTGTTTGCTTTTTGGTATGTGGGTAGCTCCCTGACTGGGAAGAGAAGCAGATTCTTGAGCTTGGCCCTACAGGTAGGTTCTGTGATGTCCAACACCTGGATGACTCCATTAAGGAGGAAACAAATCAGACCTGGTGTTTGCCACTGCGAAAACCATGACTGACTGGCCCTGGGAGCCTGCCCACCCACAGGCACACCTATGAGCCCATCCTGTCTCCCCCCAGACTTCTCACAGGCCTCTCTTCATACCTCCTTATTCCCCAATGCTACTAGACTCCCTTTTCCCATCATTGTCACCCTTCTCTTTTCCCTTTGACCTTTTTCTAATAAGCTCAGTTTCCCCATCTGGGGGAATAACCCACACTGTATCACTGGGCTCTGAGTGCCCTTTGGGCTCTTTCCATGCCACAGAGGGGCAGCCTGAGGTCTAGAGAGGACCATCTGCTGAGGGCCACATGACGAACTAGCCAGTGTGAAAACATATACGCCTGGCAAGGGAAGCAGTGGATTCCCCACCTGGCTCTGTTGATCTCTTGCTGTGTAACCTTGAACAGGTTCTGAACCTCTCTGAGCCCCAAATTCTTCATCTGCAAAATAGAAAGAATAATGCCTACCACATTGACTTGTTTTATTTTTTGAAGATAAAATGAGACAACTTGCACAAATCACCTGCACAGTGCCTAGTAATAGGTGCTCTGTATATGTTAGTTCCCACTTTCCCTACTCTTCCCACAAATCTGGAAGAGGCAATTGAGTTTGGGGTGGGAAAAGGAACTAAACAAAACAGAAAACCTACCAAAAGACCCAGACTCTAGGAGCTGCCCATTCAATGTAACTGCAGAACCAGAGCATGCTATCATTGCTTAAACAATTTTGCAGGGGAAAAAAAAAATCAAAGGATGGCTACAAATGAAAAATAAACAGAGCAAAACCAATAGTCATTTATCTAAAACTAGTTTGCTGTCAGAAAAGGAGCCAGTCCCTTTCTTTGCCCAAGGACCTATCGATTCTAACTGCGCAAAAAGATGACTGACAGGCAAGAGATCCACTCTCTTTGTCAGCCTCAGGGCGTGAGGGAGAGGAAGAAAGGGAGGGAGTTCAGCCAGAGAAGCAAGAGTGGGGCCCGCAGCCAGCCAGGGGGATAGAGATATCAGGCAGCTCCCAATGAACACTGTGCAAGCTTCCCTCATCTGGCTAGAGGAACCTTGCTCAGTTCGCAAAAACCTTTCTGATGCTGCCCAAAGGCTCAGGAGAGTCCAGAAAGGAGAGCACTTTACTAGCTGAGGTGTGAACCCTAGGGCTAGGCTGCCAGGAACTGTTGTGCACTGCACAGACTCCCAGACAAGAGGACAAATGGGAGCTGAAATTCAGTATGGTTTCCCAGAGGTTATGCACAAAGCAACATAAGGGTTAATGGTGCCCTGGCCCTTGGATGAGGCTTGGAGGGTAGTAGAAATTTCAAATCAGCATGGGGGCCTGGGTATTTTAGGAAAGTGTCACATTGCATTCTCATTTATCTCTCTTAATAGAACTGTGAACACATCCAGGGCTGGGCAGGTTCGTATCCTTTTAGCATCCTTCATGTTTATCCCAGTGCCGGGCACTTAGCACTTGGTAACTGTTGAGAGTGAATGAATGAATCTGAATGGACAGGAGAAAGGGAATAGGTAGAGAAGAGGGAGGGTGAAGGAAGAGAGAGAGTGCTGAGAGAGGGGAAGAACGGCAAAGCATAATGAACAAGGGTGGAGATGCAAAAGATGAATGACATGGAGAGCTAGGAGGGCAGGGGCTGTGCTGGAGAGACGGAGTGTGAGGCTGAGAGGACGTAGCAAGAGGGAGAAGGGTGGAGGTGGGTGGCTGAGGAGTCTGGAGGCCTGGCAGGCACAAGGTGGCAGGAAGCCTGAGGATTGGGGTCCCTGCTTCTTATTGTGAGGTAACTTCCTAAGCTCCACATGGACCACATCCATCAGGGGCCCAAAATGTTGTCTACAACCCTGACCTGGAGGGCCAGGCCATGAGCTCTCTGTGACCCCAACTCCAGAGGTTATTGATAGGGAACAGGTGACAGAAGGTGCCTTACAGTCTGGTGCATCATTCTCAGGACTCCACTATTGCTGTTTCTTCCTTTAAAACAGCTGAAAACTTGGTAGCTGAAGCTCTCAGGGTCCTGGTCTGGTAAGGTGACTTGGGACACCCTCTCATCTCTGGGGGTCAAGATGTCGTATAAACCAGCTCTGGGCTCTTTGGTAGGTCCAGCCCATGGGTCGTTCTGCTGGGTGAGATTGGAACCAGGGGCACCATGGGGTAATAGTTATGCTTCTGGCTTTGACCCAGTCTGTCTGGGGGAGATTCTGGCTCTTCCATTCACTTACTGTGCGACCTTGGGAAAGTTAACCTCTCTGAGCCTCAGTTTCCTCATCAGGACAAGATTGTCTTACTCAGAAATGAATGAATATGTGAGGGTAAAGCAGGATGATGTATCTAAAGTGTTTACAATAGGGCTTGGCACACAGTAGATGGCATTAGAGATTATTAGCCATTATTCCTCTCTCAGAGCCTTTCTCTACTATCTTCTAGCCAATGCAATCAGAAAAGAAAAATAAAAACTCTTATAACTAGCTGCAGTTTAGCAAGGTCACAGAATATAAACACAACACAGAAAAATCCATTTTATTTCTATACACCAGCAATGTATAATTAGAAATCAAAATTTAAAAATAACATCATTTACAATAACTTCAAAAATGTAAAAGACTTATGTAGTATAAATTTAACAAAACATGTAGAGGGTCTACATCTTGAAAACTATAAATTCTGATGAAAGAAATCAAAGCCTAAATAAATGGAGAAATATGTAGTATGGATTTATTGAAATAGTCACCATAGTAAGTCAGTTATCTCTAAACAAATCTATAGATTTAAGGCAATTCCAATGAAAATCCAGCAGGATTTTTTTTTTTTTCATTTTTATTGTTAGACTTATTGGGGTGACATCTGTTAGCAAGGATTACATAGGTTTCAGGAATACAATTCCACAGTGCATTGTCAACTTGATGCATAATAAGTTCACCACCTAATGTGACCCCTCTTTCCATCCCCTTATATTTAGCTTCCCCCCTTCCTCTCCCACCCCCTCCCCTTTCTCCCCTCCCTAACCCACTCGTCCCCAAATAAACATTAAACTATCTATTGTGTCCATGGGTTATTTGTTTGTTCAGTTCTTTTTTTCTTTGCTTTCAGTTTTATGTTCCGCATATGAGTGAAATCATGCAATTCTTTGTTTTTTCTGTCTGGCTTATTTCACTTAGCATGATGATCTCAAGGTACATCCATT
>PVJL010012091.1:0-39100 GCA_004026885.1 Lyroderma lyra
TTATTGCTATCCATTTAACAAATGAGAAAACTATGACTCATGGAGGTTAAATAATTTTAAGATTTTGCAGGAGAAATGTTGGATTAGAAATAATAAAAAGATTTGTAATAAGTCAACCAGAAAATACACAGCAGCCAACAGAGCAGAAATGGATCATGTCATGGAGTTCTAAACAGAGATAACACTGAACTGAGGTTTTGTATAATAGTTGAGAGAGTGAAACAAGATGTAATATAGGGCTGTCTGGAATGTATCCAGCTATGTAATAGAAAAAATAGAGGCTTTCATGGATGGATTTTTTTCCGGACAGTGCTCGTGTTATAGTTGAGACTCCTTGGTTCAGGATTTGTCACATAAATAAGATTCAGATCATCTTGGACACTCAAAAAATGGCAAAGTAACTACTCCAAGATCATGAAAAAAAAAAGAGTATTTGACTCTAAAAGAGTTTTCTATACAGTGATCTTAGGGTCTTATCTTGTTAATTGGCCTGAATGGTAAATATCATCATACCATCATTTCAATGTAAGCCTCCCTAGAAAAGGGGGAAAGGAAGAAATATACCTCATCTAAAGATAATCTCTGAAATCTTTGCAAGGATATTCAGAAACAAAAATATAAACAAACAAAAAGTAAAACCCTAAACTATAATTAAATCCTCAATTTTCAAGAGAAATAATAGTTTAATAAAAAGATATTTGCAAAATTATATTAATAAAATTTCAGCTGTATAATTATTAATGTGTATCAGTACATTTCTACCTTTTTCCAAGATTCACTTTTCATTTCTTCAGGGCTTGCTGCTCAAGTTGGTTGGAATGAGAGTGGGGTGGGAAGATGTACAGATAGGGAATATTCTGAGCTGAAAGGAGGGAGAGCACAGCTTTGTGAGCTGGAGCTACAGAGAATCCCATCAGAAAGAGGTGTGCAAAGTATAAACAACTTTTATTGTTAGGGAATGTTTGATAACTACCCCAAGTAAAATTAATTTAAAATATTTCTATATTTGGTTAAAGCAAACTGAAACCTTGCTATCTTCAATTGATATTGAGTTGAATCATCTAATCTGATGGGTGTGGAAATGAACTTCACTCTTTGAGAGTCCAGAATTGTGTACAAAAGCAAAATATAGGAGGGATATTGCAGGGAATGATGAAATGATGTTGCAAAGAGAGAGGTTGTTAATAATGTCTATAAATATTTAAACGGTAAGTACCAATGCTGCAAGCTCTGGAGAGTACAGAGATCTTTCTTTTCTTTAAAAGGTAATTCATGACCTATATCTAACTTTGTTAGCATTACCCAATGACTCTTTATGAGAAAGACATGAAAAATAAAAGACTAAAAGTCAAAATGACACATGGTAATTAAAGAACCATTCCAAATTTTTCGGTGTAACTTTAAAGGAGAGCAATACTGCATATAGAATGGGATCTTACTCCCAAAGCTAATGAAATTATATTGAATGAAATATGGGGGTAGATGGTTGGAGTTGATCATATCTAAGTTTCTTCCATTTCTAAGATTATAAGATTGAAATCTTTTGAATTTATCTAAATATTTTGGCTAAAAATACTCCTGGAAAGAAAGAAAAGAAAAAAATCACCATAACAAATCTACATTTCACTATAGAGTTAAAATAATTTTTAAATGATTTTTATTTAAAAGATGCAAACAAATTACATATAACTTTCATTTCCACATTGTAACATTTTTTTTCTATAATAAAATATACCAATAGTAGATAACTAATAATGTTAAGTTAATAACATTGAGCTAATGTTGGCTTAGGCTTAAGCCAAGATAGATCAATTAAATCATGCTTCAAAAGCTTGTAGTATGAAAACAGGTTTTATTGAAGTTATTAAATGTAGTCAAATGTGCACCCTTTTGTAAATCCTTTAACTTTTCCATAATTATTAGATACCCATTTGATACATTTCATGTCATGCTATTTACATACATCAGATTCAATGTTGAATAACACTGACACCATCTGATTAATTAAGTAAATTAAAGTAGACATTTATCTTTTAGCATCATAGATACACATAATACCTTACT
Organism: Lyroderma lyra; assembly: GCA_004026885.1. Taxonomy (NCBI): domain Eukaryota; kingdom Metazoa; phylum Chordata; class Mammalia; order Chiroptera; family Megadermatidae; genus Lyroderma; species Lyroderma lyra. The sequence goes on from PVJL010012091.1 coordinate 2,065, forward strand.
TATTAATTACTTATGTACCAATAGTTTGTCTGTAAATCAGTAATTTGGACTAAGAAATGAATTTTAATGAAGAGAGACAAATGTTAAAAATGATTTCTAATGGTAAGGTCTGCAGGCTTATTTATAAATGCCTTTGTAAGCCATAATACGTATAATGTGTAACATTAATAGCACAAGAACACCGCATGAGAAACCAGTGTTTCTACACAAAAACGTACTCAAGTACAAAACAAAGTTGATCCACTACAGAGTCAAAGTCCTCACTGTTTCCTCCTCTCACCTATAAACCTACACAACACTTACATATTAGTTGATAAGGATGGGATCTCCCACCAAGTATTTCAGACAGCAGTGTTGTCTTCTACAGACCAAAAGCCAGGAGGGTGAAAAACAATGAATGGGTTCAATGTATGATGTGATGGTGAAAGGAATGTATCAGGAACAATGGGGAGGTAAACAACAGGGTAGAGATTGGGAATGTGGACTAAGGTGTTAGGAATATGGATACTGAGTGGTCAGGAAAGGACAGAAGTGAGAAGTAACAAATGTTCTTTCCTTTCTCCCATTTCTTCCTTTGCCTTTCTATTTTATTTCTCTTCTGTCAATGAGACCAATGTCAGAATGAGTGAGGAGCAGAAGCACAACAGCAAAATTTCTTTCTCTACTGTCTTCCTTCCATTATGGTCTTCTACACTCTACCTCACTCACACTTTGCTACTCGGAGGCTAAGCTATAAGAACATATTTACAGTGTTAGAAATACATATTCAAGTATTTATGGGTGACACAAATACTATGATAGTTCAGGCATGCAGATCTTCTTTAAATTTTAAAGCAAAATAAAACAAAATTAGAGTAGGTGAGATAGAGAATAGGTAAAGTAAGTATGGGAGATTGTTGATCATTGTTGAAGTGGGAGAAAAGTATATTAGGATTTATTATATTCTCTCTAGTACATATTTTAAAATTCCATAGTAAAAATAAATGTGTATATGCACACGTGTGTGTATCTCTTTCCTATGAAATAAGAATATTCTGCTGTATTGTGTGGAATAAAATATTTTTGCTTTGCCAATTGCTTATCCACAAAAACAACAAAGCTGATACATTTTGATTCAATCCTAGAGAATATTAAAAATAAATCTTTGAGGTACCATGGAAAATATTCCCTTTGAACCTATTAGAGTAGGTGCAGGAAACCCAAGAGAACAAAAGTTATTACTTATTTGGACAAGTTCTCTAACTATAGAGATGGTTCTTTCTCATGATCTCTCATTTAGTCTCATAGTCCCAAGAGCCATGGCAGAGGTAAAAGAGGTACTTTGTATTAGGTTTTCTCCCTCATTTCCTTTTGGTTATATAGTTCATCTCAGGAAAAATATCTGAGGTAATTGTAAAGGTTATCAAACTTGAATTCTCAAGGTCACCTTAGCCCTAATTCTTAGAAGCACTGTTCATTCTCCTGCTACCCACACAACATGTCAGAGAATATGCTCCTGTACGAAATAAGAGTATTAAAGAGAAGGTCTAGGAGTCCCTTATTTCTGTATGATATTTAGGGGTCTAAAGATATAAATTCTAATTCCTGGGATTACTGGTGACATAAAATGGCTCAGGAAAATTTCCCAAGGGATTATGGAATATATTAAAGTATACTCAGGGAACATGATACTGAATGAATTCTTCAGCAAGCATGCCCTAACTACCTATTACCTACCAAGCTCTGGATTAAAGCCTTAAAGTTGCCAGTGGAGAGATTTAATGTAGTGATAACAATGCAATCAAGAACGTGCAAGCGCACACACGCTACACTTCAGATGCCTCCCCCACACACCTAATACTACCAAATTCTGGTTGGGAGAAACTATTTACAAACCATAAGGTGGATACTATTTGCTAATAAGGAGGTATAATTGAATTACAGTTTTGTCCTTTGAAGTTACTTCCTCCCGAAATGCTTCAGTGGTTACATGTGAAACAACCATTAACTTTACAAAGGAACACAAGGGAACAAAGACTCAAGCTGGATATATTTGTCTGTAATTGTATATCTAGGTGTGCTAACATTAATTTTCATGAGTACTTACCATTTCAGGGTTATTTTCAAAGATCTCCCTGGCTTCTTATTTATTGCAAAGTTCTGCGATGCATTCTCTTTCAAGATTGCCCTTTTTGGTTTCTTCAAACAGAGAATTTGCATGATGCTGCCTAACCAGGACTTGGGAAGCATGTTGCTTTGACAAAACTGAAGGAAAATATAAATTTATATAAATAATTATTTCAGTTATCCACCTAAAATGTATTATTTTATTAAATGATGACAAGTAAAATCATTTTCTGCCTATAAATTGTATAACATTTAAAATCACTATTGTTGAACTGAGAAGAAATGCTAACTTTGGTTAACAACTCAAAAAGCAGGTTTGGTGTGCAGCTATAGCACTTGTGTAAGGACCTACACAAACTATTCAAGTTCCTGCTTGAGGTCAAACATACCAGACAACATTTGCTGTTTACTTTATAACTACATTAGAAATAGGAACATGTTGAAATGACTATGTCAAACGTCATAGCCACACCAGCTTTAAAGCTGGAACAATAAATTTTCTCAATTTTAATGGAAAACTTACACATTGACTGAAGAGATAGAGAAATGCAGGAGTATGGTCCAATCAACAATTTAAAAGCTTAAAGTAACACTTAATTATTCATACAAAACAGGAAAACAAAAATTCATGGGAAATGGAAGACCATACAGAAGTTTCTTGGATCCATAGGGACTAATCCTATCATGTGTTCTATGACCTTCTTCATCTTCTAATGAAGGCATTTCAATCCTATCATGATCCCATTTGTTTGCTCCCCTTGATACACTTGTCTGTATTTATAGTCCACACATCCTCTCCTTCCAGTCTCTCACTCACACCAGTCAGGCTTTTATCCATGACTCCACCATGCTGTTCTTATCAGTGTCACAATTGTAACTAATGGTTAATTAACAGTCCTCACCTTACAAGACCTGCGAGTAACACTTGACAGTGTTGATTATTGCTTCCTGGATACCATATTTTGACGTGGCCTACAAGTCATCAAGCATTCTTCATTATTGTGGTATCTAATGGGCCAGTTCCTAAGCATCTCCTCCTTTGGCTGATCTCTTAATATTAGTTGTTTGGGGTTTATTTCTTAGTCCTATGCTCTAACAACATTCACTCCTTTAGTGATCTCATTCCTAATAAATATATGTCCAGCTCAAGCTTCCCTCCTCACTTCAGATCATATGTCCAATTGGCAACTAAACAGTTCTACCCAGATGGCAAATGAAAATCTCACAGATGGCATAAGAGTGAACTTTTAATTTCCCCATTCCATCTACTTGAAGTCTCCCAGTTGACAGTAAATTCTAGGTGTGCAGGCAAAAAATCATGAAATAATCCTTCTTTCCTCTTTTCTTCCCCCTCATATTCCAAATCCACATCATCATGAAATGCTCTCAGTTTTCTCCTCAAGATTTATGGAAAACATGACCACTTCTAGCCACCACAACTGTTATTTTTGGTATGCCTGTTTTCATTTTAAAACTTCCAAAATTAAAATTAATAAGACATGTTCTTTAAGCAACTGTGAGCCATGAATGAAAAATCATGCAATACTATCTTTGGCACTTGAATATGTGAAGAAGATCGGTTTTAACCAAATTATTGATAATTTTAACTTAATTAACTAATATTATTCATTATTAATCAATATGTATGTATAAGTTTTTCCACCTTTTTGAAAAATGTATAAATATAATTAAAATGACTAATGTATCACTTTTTACTATTGGGTACTACAATATTTATTTTATCATTTCATTTAAAAATATTTAATGGCCTCATAGACTATCTAAAAAAACACAGAATGCAAATTTAAAAATTGGTAAGTTCAACTACATAAAAAATTTCAAATAGTTAAACAAAAACGAAAATTGCATAACAAAATTCAACATCAAGCAACAAATTGGAGAAAAATATTTGTATCATATAGAATAGAAAAAGTTACCTCCAGAAGTTATGAGCAACTTTTACCAACTACAAAATAATAATAATAACCATAAGCCGGCCAATATAAGAATGTATGCAATATTAAATACAAAATAATTTAAATAATAAAAATAAAGTATAAACAAAATAATATAAATAAAACCATATAAATGTCACCAACAGAAAAAATTAAATAGACAAACATATGAACAGATGTTCAATACAAATTTAAGTAAACAGTTATATTTTGCCTATTAAATTGGCAAAAATTTAAAAGACTGATAATGTCAAGTATTGGTGAGGGTAAGGGGAAACAAGTATTCTTGTACACTGGTTGTGAGAATATAAACTGGTAAGCATTACTGGAAGGCAGAGTGGTAGGACCTGAAATTTTAAAGCACATACAAGGGCTGCCTAGAAAAAGTCCAGCCAGAAATGCCTCTGTTTTTCACATGACATGGCCGGACACATTCTGGACAGGCCTCATATATTCTTCAACTCAACAATTCTACCTCTAATTATATCCTACAGATATGCACTTCTGCTAAGAAAGACAATGCATAGAATGTTTACTGAAAGACTGAAATATCAAAAAATAAAAACAACCTAAATAACATGAAGGGAATGGAAAAAATATGCTACAAAATACATCTGTACTGCAAAATGATAAGCAGATATTACAGAGAAAGAAGACATTTTGCACTGAAGACCTCTAAGATATATTGTTAAAAAATGGCAATTGTGGGCTGCTACACTTAAAGTACAGTCCTATGTTTATCTGCCAAACTTGTAGCCATGTAAATATTATGTGAACAAACACATAGAAGAGTGAAAACACACATTCAAACTACTAACTGCAATTATATTTGAAGAAAAGAATAGAGAGTATTAAGTTTATTTATTTTAGTACATAAACAGAACGTAATTTTTAATGAAAAAATGGTCAAAGCACAAATAAAATCTCAAATTATTTTTTAAATCTTGATTTGAAAAACAAATGGCTTTTTTACTAAGAAGATGAGCAAATAATATAAACAGTTAAATTCATTTTTCTCTTATTTCTCTTATTACCCGGTAATTAATATGAAATAAATGCTTAAAATTGACAATAGAAAGAAGGAAAAAAGTAAAAGGACTAATTAATCAACAATCACCAAAATTACTAGTTGAATAATTAAGGACCTTTTAAGAGTTAATTAAGAAATGTTACTTTATTTCTCCTACTTGCCAAAACAGAAGTCAAATGTGATAACTAACTCAACAGGTAAAGTGTTTGTGTTATATTTTTGACTCTATTTTTATCATCTTTATCACTGCTCCTTAAGATAAAGATTAAATCTAGGCTGTGTATGTCAAGAATGCTATTCTGTGAGCATGCTGATAAATGACAGTCCTATCAACAATGAAAGAGTGTGACGTGGGCAATTATCTCATTTATTTGAAGTAGTTTTAAGCATGCTACTTTATAATAAATATAGCAAAACTTGACCCCTCTGAACTTCAAAGTAAATATATTAATCCTCTTGGAGAAAATAATAATGCTTTCTTTGAAAGATGAATACAGTAATTCAATAACAACAACAGCAAAAAGGTCAAATGCACTTAGGAAACAAACCATAAACACTGCTCTTTGGCATTTCTTCCTGACAGAATGTAGATATTTAAGAATATCTCTTTCCCAGAACATACAGAAGGCTAATAGACATGTGAAAAAAAAAATGCTCAACATCACTAATCATCAGAGAAATGCAAATTAAAACATAAAGAGATATCACCTCATACCTGTCAGGATGGCCATCATCAATAAATCAACAAACAAGTGTTGGCAAGGATGTGGAGAAAAGGGAACACTTGTGCACTGTTGATGGGATTGGAAATTGGAGCAGCCACTATGAAAAACAATAGGGAGGTTCCTCAAAAAATTAAAAATAGAGACAATGTATTATAGAATTGTACACCTAGAGTCTATGTAAATTTTACTAACCAATGCCACCCCAATAAATTTAACAATTAAAAAATATTAAAAATAGAGCTACGTTATGACTTAGTGATTCCACTCCTGGGTATTTATCCAAAGATATCCAAAACACTAATTTGGCAAGATACTTGCACCCCTACGTTCACTGCCATGCTATTTACAATAGCTAAGATACAGAAACAACCAAAATGTCCATTATTAGATGATCAGGTAAAGAAATCATGGTACATATATACAATGAAATATTACTTGGCCATAAAAAATGAATTAAATCTCACCATTGGCAACAATATGGGCAGACCTAGAGGGTATTATGCTAAGTGAAATAAGTCAGATGGGAAAGACAAACACCATATTTGATCTCATTAGATGTGGAATCTAAAGAACACAATAAACAAACAAAACAGAAACAGACCCATAGAGATCAAACTGATGTTTGTTAGATGGGAGGGTTTGGGGGTGGGTAAGAAAGGTGAAGAAGAACAATTGTTAGTTACAGAAGAGTCAAGGGGATGTAAACTACAGTATGGGGAATATAATAAATGTTGTTAAAATGATGATTGGTGTCAGATAAGTTCTAGACTTATTAGGGGATCACTTCATAAATTATATAAATGTCTAAATACTATGCACTACACCTGAAACTAACATAAAATAATATTGAATGTCAACTGTGATTTAAAACAAATTAGTCACAGGGACGTGTAGAACAGCATGGGGAATATAGACAATAATGTCTTAATAAATATGTACAGTGTTGAGTGGGTACTAGACTTGTTGGAGTTATCACTTTGTGAGTTATGTAAATATTTGATCACTATGTTGTTCTGTACACCTGAAACTAATTTAAAAAATAAATATGTACACACATATTCATTCTGTGAGATGTATAAATATGTATCCCTCAGTAACGTCTGGCACGGAATTAGCTTTTAATCAATAGATATTAAATATAATATTAATTTTTAAAGGCAAAAGATGAATATCTCTTTCCCTACAAGGTCCCCCACTGTAATACAGAGAACAGGCATAATAACACATATTATATTCATGTTTGTTAAAGGGGACATTTTCAACTGTCCAGGAAGATCCACGGTGGTGGTTTAAAGGAATGCCCACATAAGTTTATAAAACTAGAAGAAAACATAATAACCTCCATTATTTCAGAGATAATGCAACTCAGGTAAAAACATGCACAATATCTGCCCTACATTATAAAGCTAAAAAATAGCAAAAGTATGACGTAGATCACAGACATCCCAATGCTCAAACCTGCGATGGTCCATTACTATTTGATGCTTCTCAAAAAAGAGGGAAAAGTTTCTGAGTTGATTGATGAGAGAAATATTAAAACAAGAAATTGTTACACCTCTAACCTAAAGGATAATGCAGTCAACAATTAAAAAATCTAATGTTGTCTAAACTTGAATGTTTTATTTAATCCATATTCAACCCACTAATGCTTCAAATTGGCATAGTACTTAATCATTTTCACAGTGTATATTAGTTATTTCATTTGATGCTTACATAAATAATGAAATAAGTTACAGGATAGAATTATTATCCCCATTCTCCTATTGAAGAAATCAGAGCAGAAAGAGGTTACATGATTTGCCCACGGTCATAAAAGTAGGAAGTAGTGCTAATGTAATAGTAGACATGCAGTCTGTCATTCTAATGCCCACAAAGTACTTAATTTTCAAAGAGAAGAAATTATGTGGTTGTGGAGTGGACAAGGTTGATATCTTAAATAAGACATTTACTGTCCTTTAGAAAATAAACCCATCGATCTAACAGAGTGTGCCTTTGAAGGAGTCTACTATTCCTTGTCAACAAAATAGAAACAAAATATCACAGTTCCAAATGAAGAACTACAGAATTGTAGAATGAGACGATTTTATGGTTAGAAGTGCTTTTAACAGCTGGCTAAAAGTCTATCTGCCCAAAATACAACCACCTCACTAGCCTCCAGGAATGTCTAGAAAGTTCCATGACTTATAATAATAGCCAAGCACATAAGCAGGTAAATGCTGTTTTCATATTATCTCCTTGAATCCTATGCACAACTGTTCTAAGTAGATAGTAATTTTCCCATTTTATGCAGGAACTAAAACTCAGGGAAGCTGAGTTCAATTTTACCAGGTTCACACAGCTGAAAACAGAAAGCCAACTAAGCCTGCCTCCAAAACCTGCTCTCTTTTAGTATTACCACACTGTCTCTAATAATTTGTTTCATGTCTTTAGATTAAGAAGTTTGACAACAAAGTCCTTGTTAAAACCCAACTCTGTTGCTTGTAAAGTGTTACATTCAGATTCAAAATTTCAGGTTATAATGTTTAGTTATGAGTCATTCAGATTAGGAGTATGACTGTATGTGCTTGTTTTTTTTTTTTTTTTAACTCATCTGAGTCAGCCCTTCTTCAGAATAGTGACCATAGCAGCTTGAACAATTCTATCAATAACATAACCATTGTTCAAATACTAAATGAAACTCTTTTGAAACTGTCTTTACAGCCTTCACATATTACCTTCCATATTTTCTGTGGGAGGAAATCTTCATTTTGTTTTTGTTTGTTTCTTTGGGTTTTGTTGGTTTTTTTTTTTATTTTCAGTGTAAGGTTCATTGTGTTATCTCCAAAAAAAAAATTTATTATTATTGGTATTTCACTTAAGCACCTATAATAAGGATAGTGGAGTTAGTATTAGTATTGTCTCTGCTCACAGTAAAATTTCTCTAGGGTTAATTTCATTTTGAACTTGATCAAGGCAGGGTCCCTTTTTCAGGCCCCTGACTCACATAGTTGTCCTGCTCTGTTCAGGCAAGTCAGGACCACAGATCTGCAGGTTCCCCAAAACCAATCAGTCAGACATGGAGGAGGGAGCATGGAGGAGGTCCAGACTTTAGAGTAGCTCATCCTCTGAAACTCTTCCAGTCTGCTCTTGTCCTTTGCAAAAATAATTCGTACAATCCTCCTTCCAAAGGCATATGCCTTTTTTTAGTTTTGTTTTCTGTCTCTCCTTTCCCTAGGCCCTTCTTATCTGATGCATCCCAAGAATAAAAACCTGCCCCTAAAACAATGTGTCTGAGAAGAGAATCTTTGGCTAGCATTTGGGTTGGCAGAGTGTTTGAATCATTTCTTCTGCTTCAATGTGGGACAGGGTCAGGAAAATGGCTTTCAAAGTACAAACAGAATAACTAGATAATACTTTGAGATATAATTGTGCCTCATATGTCTCAACTGTTGAAATACAACTTTTCCTATTGAAAGTCTGAAAAATATAGAATTACATGTTAATATAGAGAAACCTATATTTAATTATGAAAGGAAGACCTATGACCAGATATTACGAATTTCATTTTAAATCATCACATATCAATCGACTACAAAATCTTTTATTTTTTTCATAACTATCTCTACTACAGAAGATTTTCAATTGAGGAGGGATATTTTAAAAATGTGATGGTTGCAAAGATTAACAAAAACCCAACGACTCCTGAAACCTATGTAATCCTTGCTAACAGATGTCACCCCAATAAGTCTAACAATAAAAATGAATTAAAAAAAACAAAACCCAACGACTCATTTTTAATTAGGCATTCATCAGCCTATATAATTATTATGAACTTACAGAAAAGTTTGTATTGGCCTTCAGAAAGAAATGCTATGGCTGTATGTATACTATAAATTATTATTTTTTAGTTTTTATAAAGAAAGCTATTACCTTTGCTTTTCTCTAAACTTCACATTTTGTTTCACAGTGAGCACTATGCTGCTGAACAACTGATTCTTCTCATATTATTATGTTAAGGATTAGAAAAGTGTTTAGAAAAAGCATTCTCCAAAGGTGAACTCTGCCTGTCCTTCAGGAGGAGTGAGCAATTAATAAGCTGACTTTAAGAGAGTCAAAGATCATAAGAGATAAGGATTTAAATCTGGGAAACAAAAACAGGAAATAATCTGTGAATTATGTGCTGCACATATAAAAATGAGATCTAAAACATTTGCATTAAAAAGGGCTGTTGGCTGGTGTTTATTTAGAAATAGGAAAGATATTGGTGAAATTAAAAACAAACAAACAAACAAACTGTTACCAGTGACCCTCATTCTGGAACAGGCCAATGAATGAATAGGGAAACAATGCCTGAGCTAGTCAGCCACAACACAAGTGAAATGGACCTCTTATTACCCCAGGTTATAATTACAACTCTAATTTACAGCCTCTAGTCAAGGGGGTGGGGAGAATGAATCAAACACTATCCCATTGTCTCTGCTAAGCATTTCATTTAGCCATAGACAGAGAAAGCAGTCCATTTTACCTCTCTCTTCCAAACTAATGAATACCTCCACCCAAAAAGACAGAACAGGCAGCTTACAACCCAGAAAAAAAATTACATTGACCATTTCTTTTTTTTTTTTTCAGTGAGTTTGTTTTCAGTGAGTAATAAATTACTATACTTTATCAGAGTTTAGATTTTGGCAAGAAATGAAGAGGAATTTTCTACAGCCTTCTCTTTTCTTCTCTTGACTATTACATTGCCAACTGACTATACTTCTGAGCCTACAGCGGGAGGTTTCTTTTATGACATGCAGCAAGACGAGATCAGGCATGTTCAGGGTGGTATGGCTGTAGACATAGCAAGATATTCACATGAAACTTCCCTTGTCTTTTTTATCTCCTATACACTAGGACACCAAAATACCATATGATTTTTTCGTCATGTTCTAAGACATTTACAGATCAGGATATGTTTTTTTTTTTGTTCTATTTGACCTTTTATTTAGAATGGCATCAATTAATATTATTAGTTCACTGGACTGTGTCTGTATTTATGTTTGGAAAAGCAATAGGCAAACTGTTCCTGGACATTTTTAAAGGCAACAATGAAAGAGTTGGCCTAATTCTGCAATATCCCACTTTCTACAATATCTCCCAGATCTCCCCCAACATATGCTTAGAGGTTTACAAAGACTGTAGGCCTCAAGGGTTTTGACTGCTAGTATATTATTTATTTTTTAAAAAGCGCTGATGTGCAAATGAGATTATGTAAAATACTGGTATATCATTGAGTAGGTGTTTCTAATCCAATACAATTTATGCCAACCTCTTAGAATTCCCTGTTAATATTCAAAAAGGCTATAACACAGAGTAAATAACAATGGAATAAAAATGATAACTTCTTAAGGAAAGAAGAGTAAATTACTAGGATAAAGGAATCAGGAAAAAGAAGGAAAATAAAATAAGTAGTAATGGTGTGTTTAAAATACAGAAACTCAGGACCACTTAAAAAGAAACCACAAAGTATAAACTCTACTTGTCCCCCTCCATAGCAATGAAAATAATAAAATAGGCAATTGTGTTTTACTTGACAAGTCATTATAGACTGAATGTTTGTATCTCCCCCAAATTCATAGGTGGAAGCCATAACCACCAGTTTGACTGTATTTGGAGATGGGACTTTAAGGAAGTAGTTAGTGGTAAATGAGATCACAAGGGTGAAATCCTGATCCCCCTGGATGAGTGTCTTTATAAGAAGAGTAACTAGAGAATTCTCCCTGTCCCTTTCCCGCTCCTCTCCCTCTTCCCCCATCCTCTCTCCCTCTCTCTCTTACTCCCACCCCCTGGATCCAACTACACATGCATGCACGCACAAACACAGAAAAGGACATATGAGGACACAGCAACAAGGAAGCATCTGCAAGCCAGGAAGAGAGCCCACACTGGAAAGTGGATATGCCAGAACCGTGATCTTGGATTTTCTAACCTCCAGAACTGTGAGATAATACATTTTTGTTGTTTAAGCCACGTAGTCTCTGGTATTTTGTTGTATCAGTGCAAGCAAACTAATATTGATACAAAAAACAATGAGGTTATTGACTATGATCAAGACATGGAAAGTTGTGTTTATAATTAATGTAGTCATAGAACATGTATCTTTCTTCCTTCAAGATCCATTAAAATGCTAGAGTATTTTTTAAAAAAGAGTAACACACAACAGTTGAGAGTATAGGAAGAATCAGTGTAAGATAAGCTATTTCAGGCAATTCTCCAAGCTGAAAAGCTGGTGAAAAAACCTGCTGATGAATAAAACAAAGGAGAGAAAACCTTGACCCAAAATATACACACAAAGATGAAAGGAAAGTAACAATATTTTGCCTTTTGGAAACAGGAAGCCTCAGAAAGACTGTAGTACAGCATTGGTGGGAGAGTGAGAGAAAGGCAATTAGAAGCAGGGGGATTCATTTGAAAGTCTAGCAATGATACAGAGCACTGCTTTCCCAGCATATCCCAATATACATGAGACAGTATACAAAGAGTGGACCCAGTAAACATTAATTGTATAAATTAATCAAATAATGACTACAAACAAAGCTACCCACTAATTCTCCTACTTAGAAGACTAGAAAGAATTCATATCAATATATAAAACAGCAGAAGAAACCTTCATGTGTCACCTTAAATCAATCCAGTACTATTACTTCAATAAAAAGAGATAACCAAGAATCATCAGAAATACAGACTAAAAATTAATGGGTACCAGCAACACGGAAAAAAAAAAACTGACATGAGAAAAAAGAGGCAATTCACCAAGAACTTTAAAAACAATAGGAAATCGAATGAATATGCTTATAGTGACTTAAGAAAATACATCCATGAAAGAAGATGAAAGTAAAAACAAAAACAAACAAACAAAATATTACTCTGAGAAATTTATAGTATGGTTGTCCAAATAGAAGGGTTTAGAGACATCATAAAAATGGCAGTGTAAGAGGAGATTCTGGAAAACACCCCTGGAAGTTGCAACAAATATAACTATAATTCAACAGAGGATTCCCTATGCAACACACAAACACAGTTAAGAGACCCACTCATTGCATAGAAATACCTGAAGGTGGGCTCAGATGGGTAAACTGGGAAGGAGGGAGTGGTTAAGGCAGAGACAGTGGCAGGAGAATGCAAGCCAGAATTCACTGGATACCAAGACAGAGGAGGGAGGAAGTAGTAGGTGAGCAACCTGAAACTCACCCTGGTCCCAGGAGAGGAAAGGAGATGAGAATGGGTGTGCAACCCAGAGTTCACCCTGTTCCCAATAAAAACAAGGCATTTCAGAGGCTCTGAGCTCCATAACCCACCACATCACAATAGGGGTGGTACATGAAGATCAAGGCACTGGGCCAAAGATGTGAGAGCCACCTCATGGGGAACTACCCACCACAAAAAGAAGAAATAACACAAAAGAAATTAAATGCTACTGTGATGCCCACTGGAAAAAAAATAAATAACCTCTTCATATACACTGGCTACAGTATACACTCCTATAGATGCTCAGAAAAAACAAAAACAAAAACAATCCAATAATTAATGTGAATAACAAGCTAACAATGCTGCTGAGAAATAAAATGAAAAATCTCCAGAAAATGAATTTAATGACATAGAAATATGTGGCCTAAATGACAGAAAATTAAAGGTTACAGTTCTGAAAAAACTCAATGAGATGCAAGTAAATACAGATAGGCAGTTTAAAATAAACAACCTAACATTACATCTTGAAGAACTAGTAAAAAAAACAAATGATGCCCAAAGTCAGCAGAAGGAAGGAAATAATAAAAATTAGAATGGAGCTAAATGAAATAGAGAACAAAATAACAATGAAAAAAATTAATGCAACAAAGAACAGGTTCTTCAGAAAGATTAATGAAATTGACAACCCACCTACACTCCATAAGGTAAAAAGAGAAAAGACAATCAAAATAAGAAATCAAAGAGGCATGATTACAATGGACACCACAGAAATACAAAGGATCATATGAGAATACTATGAAGGACTATATGCTACCAAGTTCAATAACAAGTTTTTAGAAACACACGAGGTCTGACAATTAAGTTCATGAACTCATTCTAGAAAAAGTGTTACGTAGCTCATTGCTGAATATCACCAAAATCAACTGCGAAGTACTCCCATTGGGAAGTTGTGCACCGACGCCAGTACCTAATCCCCTCATCAAAGCAGTTTTGGAACTTTTTTTCTGGAACGATCAGCAGAGTTATCCTCATATTACCCTTGATGTCCTGAATGTCACCAAAATGTTTTCCTTTCAATATTTCCTTTATCTTCAAATAAAGAAAAAAGTCATTGGGGGGCCAGATCAGGTGAGTAGGGAGGGTGTTCCAATACAGTTATTTGTTTACTGGTTAAAAACTTTCGCACAGACAGTGCCTTGTGAGCTCCTGCACAATGCAAGAGCCATGAGTTGCTGGTGAAAAGTTCAGGTCATTTTTTCTAACTTTTTCACTCAGCCTTTTCAGCACCTCTAAATAGTAAACTTGGTTGACTGTCCAGTTGGTATAAATTCATCATTAACAATCCCTCGGATATGAAAAAAGGATAGCAACATTGTTTTGACCCTTTATTTGGACTGATGGAAAATTTTTTATCATAGAGAATGGGCTGACTTCCATTGTGATCTTTGACCCTTTGTTTCAGAGTGTATTGGTACCCATGTTCCATCACTAGTGATAGCATGGCCCAAAACATCACCTTGCCTCTCCAAAAGATCTTGGCAAACTTCACTCTCTTTTGTTTTTATTTATCAGTGAGCCCCTTCAGGAACATTTATGCACACACCTTTCTCATGTCAAGATTTTCAGTTCATATTTTCCTGTTTCTCTATTGATGTCTACTTGGTCTGCTATGCTTCACACAATCAGCTGACAATTTTGATATAAAATTCTATTAATTTTGGCAATGTTTTCATCAATTCTGCTTTTTACTGGCTACCCTGATCTCTCTTCATCAGTGATGCTTTCTCTCCCCTCAGAAAAATGTTTAATCCATTTGTACAATGCCATTTTCTTCACAGCATTATCCCCATAAACTTGGACTAACGTGTTCCTGATTTCACTTCCACTCTTGCCAATGTTTGTTTGTTACTCTAAATTTAAGCTCCAACATTCTCACAACAGCACATAGAAATAGGCAACAACAAAAATGAACTCCACTCAGCAACTCATTGTCACACATCAACATGTGGTTATAAAACCTTACCAAGTTGTTTGTACAGTGCTGCCAAGCACATGGTGGCAATTTTTCAAACTTAATTGTAAGACCTCACATATAAATTGATGCAGAAAAACCATTAGTCAAAATACAGCGTCCACTGATAATCAAAACACTTAATAAAATGGGTATAGAAGAACAGTACCTCAACATAATAATGGCTATATATGACCAACCCTCCCATAATGTTGTACCGAATGATAAAAAACTGAAACCTTTTCTTCTAAAATGAGGAACAAGACTACTGTTATTCAACATAGTTCTAGAAGTTCTAACCAGAGCAATCAGAAAAGAGAAAGAAAGAAAAAAAGACATCCAAATTGCAAACGAAGAAGTTAAATTGTCACTTTTTGCATATGACATGCTTCTTTATATAGAAAATCCTAAAAACTTCACTAAAAAACTATTAGGAACAATAAATGAATAGAGTAATGTTGCAGGATACAAAATTACAAAAATCCATTGCATTTCTATATACTAACAATGAAACCTCAGAAAAAGAAATGAAAAACCCCAATACCTTTTACAATTTCAACAAAAAAAATAAAATACTTAGGAATAAACATAGCAAAGGATGTATAGGACTTACACAGTGAAAACTGAGACAGTATTAAAAAGTTGAAGAAGATACAAAGAAATAGAAAGATATTTCGTGTTCATAACTTAGAAAAACAACATAGTTATAATGGCTATATTACCCAAAGCAATATATAGATTTAATGCAATCCCCATCAAAATCCCAATGATATTTTTTTAAGAAATAGACCCAAAAAAATCTTATCTGTATGGAATCACAAAAGATCCTGAATAGCCAAAGCAATCCTACGAAAAAAGAACAAGCCTGGAGGCATCAAACTCTTTAACTTCAATTTATACTACAAAGGAACAATAATTAATACAGCATGGTATTTCCAGAAAAACAGACACACAGACCAATGCAACAGAACTAAAAGCCCAGAAATAAGCCACCATGTATACAAGCAGATAATTTTTGAGAAGGGAGCCAAAAATATACAATGGGGGAAAAAAAAACCCTGTATTATACATGGTGCTGGCAAAATTGGAAAGCTACATGCAAAGGAATGAATCTAGACTCCTTTGAATTATCATAAACCAAACTAACTCAAAATGAATTAAAGATATACACATCAGACCTGAAACAATAAATTGCTCAGAAGAAACATTAGTACTAAACTTATGAATCTTGAGTTCAGGAAGGATTTTATGAATTTGACATTAATGGGATTACATTAGTGAAATAAGCCAGACAGAAGAAACAAAGAACTGTATGACTTCACTCATATGCGGAATATAAAACTGAAAGCAAAGAAAAAAAGAAATGAACAAACAAATAACCCATGGACACAATTAATAGTTTAATGTTTATTTGGGGATGAGTGGGTTAGGGAGGGGAGAAAGGGGAGGGGGTGGGAGAGGACGGGGGGGAAGCTAAATATAAGGTGATGGAAAGAGAAGTCACATTAGGTGGTAAACTTATTATACATCCAGTTGACAATGCACTGTAAAATTCTATGCCTGAAACCTATGTAATCCTTGCTAACAGATGTCACCCCAATAAGTCTAACAATAAAAATGAATTTAAAAAAAGCAAAAACAAAACAAAACAAAAAAACAAAAACAAAAACCCATCACCAATATAAAGAGGCAACCAATTGAATTGGAGAAGATATTTGCAAACAATACCTCTGATAAAGAGGTAACATCCAAAATATATAAAGAACTCATACAATTCAATAACAAAAAGCAAAAAGTCCTATTAAAAAATGAGCAAAAGACATGTACAGACACTTCTCCCAAGAAGACATACAAATTACTAAAAGATTTATTAAAAATTGCTCAACTTCACTAGCTACTGGAAAAATGCATGCAAATCAAAACCACACTGTGCTATCATCTCACACCTGTTAGAATGGCTACTATCAGCATGACAAATAATAACAAGTATTGGAGAGGCTGTGGAGAAAAAGGATTCCTCATACACTGCTGGTAGGAATGAAAATAGTACCATATTTATGGAAAACAGTCTGGAAGTTCTTCAAAAATTAAGAGTAAAGTATCATATGACCCACCAATCCCTCTTCTGGGTATCTACTCAAATAATCTGAAAACTGTTGACCACAAAAATATATGAGTATGTACTCCTATGTTTATTGCAACATTATTCACGGTGGCCAAGACATGGAAACAACTAAAGCGTCCCTCAACAGATGACTGGATAAAGAAAATTTGGTACATACACAAAATGGAATATTACTCGGCCCCAAGAAAAGATGAAACATTGCCATTTGTGACAACATGGATGGTTCCTGAGATTATCATGTTAAGCAAAATAGGTCAGACAGGAAAAGTCAAGAACCATATGGCCTCACTCATATGTGGGATATAAAACTGAAAACAACAAGGAAAAAAGACAAAGAAACAAAAACTCAGTAACACACATTTAGTGGTTACCAGAGGATAAGGTGGGGAGATGAGTGGTGGAGGAGAGAGGGGGCCTCAAATATATGGTGGTGGAAAGAGAACTGCCTCTGGGTGGTGAGCACACAATGCAACACATAAATGATTCATTGTAGAATTGTACATTTGAACAGTATATAATTTTACTAACCAATATTACCCCTAACAAATTTGATAGAAATACAAATAGAAGGGTTAAAAAGTCAAAGAAAACCCCTGGAACCAACAACAAAATTTCAAAGAGACAGAAAACATGAGAGTTGATGTCATAAAGTATCGATGCTAGAGGAGTTCTAAAAAACAATAGACCAAATGGGGGGAGGTAATTATCAAATAAGTAAAGGTAGAAAATTTTCCAGAGCTAATGAGAAATACTGGTTTTCATATAAAGAAGGTATATTGAGTGTCAAACCAAATGAATGAAAAGAAATCCCATTTAAACACAGTATGAAGCAACTAAAATATCAAAACAAAACAAAACAAAAAAACTAGCATTAGAAAAGCTCCAGAATCAACTGGTAGTAAAAATAAGCATCAGATTAATTACACACCTCCATTCAGCACAGCAAATCACCCTCTCTACCTCTTTCAATTAGGGAAGATAAAGACCATGAGTTTACCCTTTGAAATAAAACCTGAAAACTGCTCTCTATAGATAGGAGAGATGTTGCCTGGGAAGGATCCATGTGTGGAATTGGGATGACAAAGAAGAGCAGAACTTCAGTCACTCCAAACTTCTTCTCAGTACAGTGTGGGAGAGAGCCAGTAGAGCAACTAGAAAGACCTATTTTCATGGAGTAACAATGCCCTCCTTACCTTGGAAATTGACCCTGCCCAATTCCTACAAAAGCTCCAAAAGAGAAGCCTGGCTACTGACACCTCTGCCTACTCAAAGAGGACTGATAACAGGTTTCCCAATTCAAGAAATATCTTGTTAGGGAAACAAATGTAAACAAACACAGAAGAACCCCATGCCAGATACCTAGTCTGTCTAATCAACTTAGGACTATCTTAAAAAAATATGAACTAACAGCTAAAGATCACCACACATTTGCAAAAAATTAATAACACTGAAAGAGAAGGAAAAGAGAAACATGTAGAACATGACCCCCAAAGTAATAGAGGGAATTGAACACAAAGGAGATAACTTTTAAAAATGTATAACTAATATCCTAAATAAATAGAGAGGATCTGGCATCCATAAAACAAAAGTAGGTTGATATGACAAAGGAAAAGTAGAGAACTAAACTATGATTTTGAAATAAAAAGTTATGGATGAACTGAAAACCAGAATGGATTATTCCTGCCACCCTTAAGAAGTCACCTTTTTTTATCCCTCTATTACACTGACAAAGATTTAAAAGTTAATATCTGACATTGGCAAAGATCAGAGGAATTAGGCACTCTTAAAATCTACTTTTAAAAGCAGATTTCTGGGAGAAATCTAACCATATGTATCCAAAACCTTCAAAATAGACACACTATTTAGTCATTTAGCCAACAATTCTATCTCTAGAAAATCAGCCTGAGGAAATGAACATGGACAAAAAAAAAAAAAAAAAAAAAAAAAAAAAAAAAAAAAAAATATATATATATATATATATATATATATATATATATATATATATATTTATATTCATCATAATATTACTGACATAAGCAAAACACTGGAAATAATCTAACTGTATATAAATATGCTTTGGTTAAATATATATATATATATATATTATGATGAAACACACATAAAATATTAGGAATCTATTTTAAAGTGCAACATTGATTGTAATTTATTAATATAAAAATCATATTTTAGGTAAAATAACAAGTTATCAATAATATGTGGAGCATAATTCCATTCTTTCTTTTATGTATTTTAATTCTAAGAACATACATATGAAGACAAAGGAGCCTATATAACATATAGAACAAAATGTTATATTGGTCTCGCTAGTGGGAGTACAGATGGATTTTTTTTTTTTAGTGTAGGTCTGTATTATGAATTAAATTGTATTAAGCATGGAATACTTGAATGGTTTTAAAATGTTGAAGAATCATTAGACTATACCTAGTTGTTCAAGATGCTTGCTGACCAAGGAGGATAGAATGTCAAAATGGAATCTCAGGAAACACTAACATTTAAAGGAAAACAGAGATCATCAAAACAACAGAACCAGAATTAGTAACACATATGTAAAGAGACAAAATCAAATAAAATGCTTATAGTCAGAAAAAAAGTCAATTTCAAAAAGATATATTTCAACAATGTCAAATGTTGCAAATAATTTATTAGCAATAATTACTATTATTTAGGATAAGAGTTAAAATTTATACAGTTGGTTTAATAATAGAATTACCAAAAACTTTCTCAGTCACCAATACCAGTGTGACA
Source organism: Lyroderma lyra (assembly GCA_004026885.1). Classification (NCBI taxonomy): domain Eukaryota; kingdom Metazoa; phylum Chordata; class Mammalia; order Chiroptera; family Megadermatidae; genus Lyroderma; species Lyroderma lyra. Next base: position 21,992 of record PVJL010012091.1, read on the forward strand.
GAGTAGGTAGCAAGACAGAAATGAGCAGGAGGGAACCAGCCCCCACTAGGAGGACCCTTTGCAGCTGCTCTGACTTGTCAAACTACATTGACAGAAAAGAAAAATTCCAGAGATGAGGGGGAGGTGTCCTGCTTCTCAGGACCATGAAATTATAGCTTTGCCTCTTTTAATGAGCTCCTCAAATAAATCACAGGAAACAACCTTGGAAACTAGAAGGAAGGATCGGCCACACTAGCAAGAAAAAAGAAAGATACTGAAGGGGCACAGGGGAGACAATTCTACCCACAGTCTAAAAACCTTCACACGATGTAAGGAAAGTCTGTTTCTCTCTCTGAGTCAGAGTGTACTTTCTTTACTAATAAACTTCTCATTGTCCTATGTTTGCACATACTCTGTCTCTTGACTGAATTATTTCCTTCAAGAAGACAAGAACTGAGGAAAATCACCATTCTCAATAACAAGTGAGAGGGTGAGAAAAGGGGGAACAGAGCACTCCAGAGTAAATTATTTCTTCAGGAAGCTCAGTAAGAGTAGGAAGAGAATGAGGGGGTAACGACTTTGGATACAGGCAGAGTTAAAGTAACATTTTCCTACAGTTGGGTAGATGTACCACAGAATAGCTGTGAAACCCAATGAAAATATGTCAGACCAATAAGTCTAACAATAAAAATGAATTAAAAAAAAAAAAAAGAAAATATGTCAAATGCACTATTTTGATACATGGAAATATATATCTATATCTATCTATCTATCTATCTATCTATCTATTTATCTATCTATCTATCTATCTATCGATCTATCTATCGATCTATCTATCTATGTATCTACCTACCTACCTACCTATATATAATGAAGGAAATTACAATTTTACCATTTCTATGAACATTTAAAAGCCATTGTTCATGAATAAGTCTCTGTAAAATTGATTCCAAAAAATGTACAGGAGGGCTAAGGAGATTTATACTTATGGCTTAGAAATAGTGAGAACCAGTTCCTATTACTTTATTCATTGTAGAAATACTTAGAATCGACTTAAGTTATATGTATTTCACTTCCATATAAGCTTAGAGGATTCAATTTCTATATTTAGAACAATGTAATATAAATAAAACTCTTAACTAAAGGGGTTCTTCCCATACTAGAGTTAATAAAAAGTTATTGTTTTAAAAAAGTAAACAGGTAATAAAAAGCATCATAACTCTACATTCCAAAGACACTATTAAAATGTTACTGATTTCCTTTTAATCTTTTAATTTGTTGTTATGCAGAGAATGTTTTCTTATGGAGATATAATTAACATTTAACATTATGTTAGTTTCAGATGCACAATATAATGATTTGATCTATGGCTATATTGTGAAATGACCACAGTAAGTCTAGTTAACATCCATCTGCCATATAGTAACAAATTTTTTGTGTGTAATGAGAACTTTTAAGTTTTACTGTCTTAACATTCAAATATACAATACATTGTTATTAACTATGGCCTAATAATTTCTGACCAGAGACCTTCCACACAAGTGCATCCTCTGCCATATAGCTCAGCTTCCTTTCTCCTTTCTCAACAGCCTTTCCCCTTCTCTCTCCCTGGTTGTCCCCTACTGTTACCTGTGCAATCTGTTCAATCTTTAGGCAGAGCCATTTACCTGTCTTCCCTGCTATCTTCTTATAAACCACAATATTCAAACTTTAAGAGTGCATAGCAGTTACCTGAGAGTTTTGTTAAAATACATATTTTGAACAAGTAGGTCTTGGGGCCAGTAGGGTTGGGGCCAGAGATACTTCATTTCTAATAAGCTCCCAGGTAATGTTGTTGGTTCATGGACTATGCTTATATAGTAAAGTTATAGTCTATGTTTTCAGAACTTCACTTTCTAAACCTAAAGCTGTTTTTCAAGGTAACTTCTAAAATAATAGCATTTCTCACTATAGGAATAATTTTAATACCAGTTATTACCATATTTTTTACCTTGCCACAGTAAGCCACCTCAATGTCATTATACTAAGTTACCAGCTGTATGGTAGTAGTCATAGTTAATTATGCCCTCTCTCTATCACGGATTTTATTCACATAGTTAAAACAACCTCACACTTTGTAATATATATATACTGAAGTTTGAACAGGTAATAAGTATCTGTGCTTCTCTTAGAGGAAGAAACAGTGATCTTAACCTTAGAAGTAAGACGTTCATAACACAGACAATGCTGACCAATATTTCATGTGCTTCCTTGAGATGGAGCTATTTGAACTATAAGCAGAATACAAATGAGTCTTGTCACCTCTATGCTAAGACAGCTATCATAATAAATACATCTCCTCCATTGCTCTTTTCTTGCAAGGACTTTGAGACCATGAGTACTAGGTAGTATAACTAGACAGAAGAGATTTACAGAAACCACATTGGACCTTACATGATTGAGAAATAAACTCTTATTTTGCTAAAGTGAGATTTGGACATTTGGAAATTAATATGAAGATTTGGGGATTAAAGTGTTATCACTCCATAGCTATCTTATCCTAACTATTAGGAGAGTGTGAAGAATTTAAACTAATGCCTGTAATGGATGTTATTCAATAAGGTGCTAATTTGCTCCTTTGTTAATTCTAAAAATCAGAGGGATGACTGAAGCAAAAAACACAGAGAACTTCAGATTACTCCTTCAATAAAATAATCAATAAAGCAGAAGAGTCAAAAAACAAAAACAAAAACAAAAAATGAAGAAGCCCCAATTATATTCAAATATTAGAAAACAGCAATAGAGAACAGAATTTTCTAAATCATCCTTTAATATAAATGGGAAAATTAAGACCTTAGAATGTTTTATCACACACCAACCATGGTTCTTTATAAAAGAGGAACCAAATCTTATAAAGTATCCTAAAGTTGAAGTAGCCTTTAGATGGTTGGGGGAGGAAGAAGAGTCTTCCAAACAGCAGGACTTGCATGTGAAAAGACCAAAGGGAAAAGGGGTCAGAGAATGACCCTCTTTGAGAAGAAGGGCAGGAAAAGGGCATCTGGATGAAAAGATCTGGAAGCTTCAAGTTCATGAGCCTTGTATGCCAGGTTCAGACATCAAGAATAGAAGAGACTTGAAGTAGCAGCAGATACCTCCTGTTGACCTTTTAAAAGCAAGCTGCAATATTATGGAGATGGCCACATGGTGAAATTGCTGGGAGGTCTCAGGAGCAGAAACTGAATTCTGCCAACAGTCAGTGAGCTTGGAAGAACTCCAAATGAGACCTCAGCCCTGGGGACACCCTTGATTTTAGCATTTTGAGACCCTGAGCAGATCCCTGGACTTGTGCCTGGACCTCTGACCTACAAAGCTATAAGATAATAAATGGTTTTAAGATGCTAAGTTTGTGTTCATTGTTACATAGCAATAAAAAACTAATACAAAAAGGCATATGTAAGTTGGAATCAGGCCAAATGTATTATTAATAATATTGCTGATTTCATTTCATGGACTAGCTAGGGCCACCAGTTTCAGTTCCAACAGTTGGCTTGGATGGCTAATGCCATCTTACATGAAACCTCAGCACACACGAAAATAACACTAAAAAGTCAGACATTACTTGGCATATTATAAAGGAAAGAATCCAGAAGATAGGAGACAGACATTCTGGTTTAAATTGTTCATGAGATTCCTACCTCACTCATTCATCCCACCTCCTAATACAGAAAAAAGAATATATTTCCTTGATTATCAAAAAAAAAATAGATTATTGAGGAAATCACTAAAACTTTTGTATATATATTTGTTTCATGTGTACAAGAGAACATAATGCATTGACATTTACAGTCCTCATATAGTGGTTACCCCAACAGGTCTATTTGCCAACTGAAGCCTTACATAGCTGTGTGCATACCATTGGCTATGTCCCCTGTGCTGTACTCCACATCCATGAGGTGAGTAAGCACCTATATAATTTATGAAGTGTTCTCCCTGGATCCATTGTCCACCTGACACTGTGCACAGCTTTTTCTGACACTATTACCTATGATCACTATACTGTTCCTCACATCCCCATGACCACTTTGTGTCAACCAATTTGCCTTTCTCAACCCCTTCACACTTTCCCTCCATTCTCCAACCTCCCTCCCATATGATTCCATAAGTTGGAGTCTATTTCTATTTTGATTGTTCATTTATTTTGTTCTATAGATTCCACATATAAGTAAGATCATATGGTATTTGTCTTTCTCAGTCTGACTTATTTCACTTAGCATGATAACCTCTAGATCCATCCATATTGTTGCAAATATTAAGATTTCATTCTTCTTTATAGCCGAGTAATACTCCATTGTGTAAATGAACCTCACCTTCTTTGTCCAATCATTTACTGATGGGCATTTAAGTTGTTTTCATATCTTGGGTACTGTGAATAATGCTGCACCAAACATTGGGGTGCATATATGTTTTCAAATTAGTGTTGTGGATTTCGTTGGATAAATGCCCAGGAGAACTGCTCAATTATATGGTAGTTACATTTTCCTTTTTTAAGGAACCTCCATACTGTTTTCCATAGAGACTGGACCAATTTGCAGTTCCACCAACAGTGCACAAGGGCTCCCTTTACTTCATATCTTCTCCAACACTTGTTGGTCCATTTATTGATGATAGCCATTCTGATAGGAGGGAGGTGGTTATCTCATTGGGGTTTTGGATTGCATTTCTCTAATGTTTCGTGATGTTGACCATCTTTTCATATGTATATTGGCCATCTGTATATCCTCTTTGGAGAAATGTCTATTCAGGTCTTCTTCCCACTTTTTAATTGGGTTGTTCAGTTTTTGGTGTTGAGTTGTATGAGTTTCTTAAAAATTTTGACTATTAACCATATATTGGATGCCTCATTGACAAATATTTTCTCCCATTCTCTAGGATGTTTTTCTGTTTTGTTGATGACTTCTTTTACTGTAAAAGAAAAAAAATACTTTTTAGTCTGTTGTAGTGCCATTGGTTTATTTTTTCCTGTTTCCATTGTCCAAGAAGATATATCATTAAAGGTATTACTAAAGGTAATGTCTGAGAGGTTCCTTCCTATATTTTCTTATAGGATTTTTATGGTTTCAGGTCTTGCATTTAAGTTTTTAATCCATTTTGAGTTTATTTTTGTATACAGTGAAAGAAGGTGGTCCAATTTCATTTTTTAAAATGTGTTTGTCCAATTTTCTCAACACCATTTGTTCAATAGACTGTTTTTACTCCAATATAAACTCTTGTTTTCTTTGACATGAATTAATTGGCCACACAGACATAGGGTTATTTCTGGGCTCTCTATTTGGTTCCATTGATACATGTGTCTGTTTTTATGCCAATACCATGCTCTTTTGATAACTGTGGACTTGTAGTATATTTTGATGTCTGCTAACATGATTCCTCCAACTTTGTTCTTTCTAAGGGTTGCTGTGGCTATTCTAGTTTATTTATGGTTCCATAAATTTTAGGATTATTTGTTTTAGTTTTGTGAAAACTACTGGTATTTTGATAGGAATTGCATGGAATCCATAGATTGCTTTGGGTAGTATGGACATTTTAACTATATTAATTATTCCTATCCATGAGCCCGGTATGTGTTTCCATTTATTTGTGTCTTCTTTGACTTCTCTCTTCAGTGTCTTATATTTTCTGAGTACAGGTCTTTTATTTCCTTGGTTAAATTTATTCCTAGTTGTTTTTTTTTCTTTTTTCTTTTTTTATTATGCAATTGTAAGTGGAATTGTTTCTTAATTTTTCATTCTGCTAGTTTGTTACTGGTGAATAAGAATGCAAGTGATTTCTGGATATCAATTTTGTATCCTGCTGCTTCAATAAATTCATTTATCAATTTTGGGGTGAACTCTTTGGGCTTTTCTATACAGGGTCTGGCACAAATAATGCCCCCTTTTTATGAGCTGGTAATCTATATGAAAATCATATACAGGTATTTCTGTAATATAACAATATCATAACTATATTTACATAACTACTTAAAAAAGAGCATTACTTGTGCTGGACTCTGTAAAAAGTATCATGTCATCTGCAAATAATGACAGTTTTACTTCTTCCTTTCCTATTTGGATGCATTTTCTTTCTTTTTCTTGTGTGATTGCTATGGCTAGCACTTCCAATACTATGTTGAATAAGAGTACTGACAGTGGGCATTACTATCTTATTTCTGATCCCACGGGGAATGCTTTTAGCTTTTCCCCATTGAGTATTAGGTTAGCTGTGCATTTATCCTATATAGCCTTTGCTATATTGAGACATGTTCCTTCTATACCCACTTTGCTGAGAGTTTTTATCATAAATGGCTGCCAGACTTTGTCGAATGCTTTTTCTGCATCTATTGAAATGACCATATGATTTTCATTTTTCATTTTGTATATGTGGTATCACATTAACTGATTTACACATATTAAACCAACCCTTGCACCCCAGGAATGAATCCCATCTGATCATAGTGTATGAGTTTTTTAATGTATTCCTCAATTCAATTCACTAATATTTTGTTGAGAATTTTTGCATTTACATTCATTAGGAATATTGAACTATCATATTTTTTTGTAGTGTTTTTGTCTAGTTTTAGAGTCAGGGACATGGTGGACTCATAAAATGAGTTTGGGATCCTACCCTCTTCTTAGTGTTTTGGAATAGTTTGAGGAGAACAGGTGTTAATTCTTTTTGGAAGGTTCAGTAAAATTCACCTGTGAAACCATCTCATCTAGGACTTTTGTTTATTGGGAACTTGTTGATTACTGCTTTGGTTTCATTGTTAGTAACTGGTTTGTTTAGATTTTCCATTTCTTCTTGATTTAGTTTTGGCAGCTTTTATGTTTCCAAGAATCTACCCATTTCTTGCAGATTGTCTTCTTATAATTTTTTGTATTTCTGTGATGTGTTCTGTCACTTCTCCTCTTTCATTTTTTATTATATTATTTGGGTCCTCTCTCTTTCTTCTTGAGTAGTCTGGTTAAAGGTGTCAATTTTGTTTAATTTTTTTATCTTTTTGAAGAACCAGCTCTTGGCTTCATTGATCTTTGGTAATGTCTTTTCAGTCTCAATTTTGTTTATTTCTGCTCTGCTTGTTATTATTTCCTTCCTTGTATTCACTTTGGGATTTGTTTACTGGTCTTTTTCCAGTTTCCTTAAGTGTAACGTTAAACTGTGTATTTGATATTTTTCTTCTTTCTTTAGGTAGGCCTGCATTGCTATGAGTTTCCCTCGTAGAATTGCTTTTGCTGTGTCCCACCAATTTTAGATAGTTGTGTTTTCATTCTTGTTTGCCTCAAGGTACATTTTGATATCTTCCTTAATCTCATTGTTGACCCATTCATTGTTTAGAGGCATATTGTTTAGCTTCCATGTGTTTGGGCATATTTCATTTTTTTCTTGTAATCGATTTCTAGTTTCATATTATTGTGGTCAAAGAAGGCTCTTGATATAATTTCAACTTTCTTAAATTTATGGAGGCTTGTTTTGTGGCCTAATGTGGTTTATCTTGGAAAATGTTTCATGTACAATTGAAAAGAATGTATGTTCTGCTGCTTTGGGTTGAAATGGTCTAAAAACATCAATTAAACCCATCTTGTTTAGTGTGTCTTTTAAGGCCACTGTATCCATGTTGATTTTCTGTTTGAAAAATCTGTCCATTGGTGTCAGTACAGTGTTACTTTACTATGATTGTGTTACTGTTGATTTCTGCCTTAATGTCAGTCAATATTTGCTTTATGTATTTAGGTGCTCCTATGTTAAGTGCATAAATGTTAATAAAAGTGATGTCCTCTTGTTGGATTGAACTCTATATAATTAGGCAATGTCCTTCTTTGCCTCTAGTTAGAGACTTTGTTTTAACATTTATTTTGTCCAATACAAGTATTGCTACCCCAGCTCTTTTCTTGTTTCCATTTACATGAAATATCCTTTTCCTTTCCTTTTTTTTCAGTCTATGTGTCTCTGTGTGCCTTTCTTTCTGAGGTCTCTTATAGACAGCATATGCCAGGGTCTTGTGTTCTTATCCATTCAGCTACCCTATGTTTTTCATTGGAGCATTTAGTCCATTTACATTTAAAGTCATTCCTGATAAGTGCATACTTATCACTTTGTTATTATTCATGTTTTGATCTTTTTTTTGTTTGCTCGTTTTCTCTTTTCTTCTGCTTAAAGAAGTCCTTTTAACATTTCTTGTAACATTGGCCTGGTAATAATCAATGCCTTTTGCTTTTTCTTGTCTGAGAAGTTCTTTATCTCTCCTCAATTATAAAGATAATCTTGGTAGGTAGAATAGTCTTGGTTGCAGATTTTTTTTTATTACTTTGAATATTTCCCGCCACTCTCTACTGGTCTACAAAGTTTGTGTTAAGAAATCCCCTGATAGTCTTATGAGAGTTCCCGTCTAAGTATTGGTCTTTGCTTGCTGCTTTTAGGATTCTGTGTCTTTAACCTTTAACATATTAATTGTGATGTGTTTTGGTGTGGGACTGTTTAGAGTCATCTAGACTCTGTGCTTCCTGGGCTTGTGTGTCTATTCCTTTTGCCAGGTTAGGGAAAGTTTCAGTTATTATATTTTTCAAATAGGTTTTCCATCCCTTGCTCCTGCTCTTCTCCCTCTGCTATCCCTATCTCCTGAATGTTGTGACTCTTGGTATTGTCCCAGAGTTCTACCAGGCTTTCCTTTTTTTTTTAATGTTTTCCTTTTTGCTTTTCCAGTAGAGTATTTTCTGCAACCTTGTTTTCCATATTGCTGATTTATTTTGTGTTTCATCTAACCTGCTGTTGATTCCTCCTAGTGTAAGCTTCATGTCAGTTATGTATTCTTTATTTCTGACTAGTTGTTTTTTATGGTTTGCATATCCTTTTTTATGGCTGGTATCTCTGTTTAAGGTTTCATTATGTTCCATAAACATTTTTTTTTTTTTTTTTTTTTTTTTTGCTTTTTGGTATGTGGGTAGTTCCCCAGCTGGGAATCAAACCCAGGCTGCAGCGCTGACAGCGCAAGCACTGAAGCCTTAAGCCGCTCCACCATCAGGGAACTCCTCCTTAAGCATTCTTATAACCTTTATTTTAAACTCTTTCTCTAGTAGGGTGATTGTCTCCATTTCATCTAGCTCTATTCCTAGAAGTTCTCTCATTCTTTTATTTGGGATGTGTTTCTCTGTTACCTCATTTTGGCTTCCTCTCTGTATTTACTTCTATATAGTAGGTATATCTATTATGACTCTAAGTTTTTGCTTAGTGGCTTTATATAGTATAGTATGTGTTCAATGTAGTCCAGTGGTGCAATGTCCCTCATCTCCCATGCATGTCATCTACGAGTGTCCCTTAAGTGTGTTGTGTATGTTCTTCAGTTGTATTTGAGAAGCACATAGTTAGCTGCCCAAGGGGAGAGGAATGAAAGCTTCCCAGACAGCCACTGATGCTGATGTCCACTAGAAAGTCTGTCCCCATCAGTAGGACAGGGCTGACTGCTCAAATAACTACAGTGCCTCCATGTTTCAATAAATCTTTTCAATTGTCTGAAAAAATAAAAAGCAAGATAATGTTATTGAATGGTTGAATGTGGATGAGTGTGAGAGTAAGTCCTCAGGACCACAGTCTTCCAAGATGCCAATTCTTTTATGAGCTTTGCCTTCAGGAATCCCACCAGCTTCTCACAGTGAGAATTCCAGAAAGATGTCTTCATAGCTGTGATTGTAGAGACCTGGAAAATCCAAAAACTTAATGGAGTAGTCTGGCAGACTGGAGATTGGGGACAGAGCTGCTGTCCAAAGCAATCTCTTGGCCAAATTCCTCACTGAACTTTCTAAAAAGCATTTTGCTGACTATGCTCCCTAGATTGAAAATGCTGTTAAAAGTGTTTAAGTTGAAATGGACTTCCAGATCTCAGGTAGAATGGGAGGAATCTGAGGTGACTGAGCTTATGTAACAGCTTAAATTCACCTGAATCAAAGTCACACTGAGTATGCTGATCAAATCTTGGAGAAAAATTAACAAGAAAAAATTCTCCCTAGAATGAGATAGAAAGACAAATTGCAAAATTCTTCATTGAGATTTTCATCCTAAATGTCTCCGTGTTAGCAAAAAGAGACTATACTTTGGTCACAAAACAAACAAATTACCATCTGTCCTTAATCGCCAAACTTGAATTGGTTGATGGATCCAGAACATCTTCAATGAAGGAGAGGAGAGATGCCCCTAAGGAAGTATCTAATACAGTACTGTATACTTTTTGTACAGTGCTATAAACATTCTCGTAGTGTTCTCCAAAGCAAAATAACTGCACTGGGTAAGTGCACTAAGAAAAGAGATTACAAAAACCTTTAGTGATTATTAGATATTTTGATGTACCAACATGAGCCAGAGGCAGACCTACTACAGCCAGAAATGAACAAACACACAAGTTACAGTTTCTCTCAAGGATGGTGCTAAGGTGCACTGAAGGAACAAAACCTTCACAATGGGCAGGCATATAAGCAGTACTTTTCATTTTACACTTGGCCTAGAATGAGAAATTATCTGAAATGAGACTCTATATTACTTTCTGAATTGTTGCAAATGGTCTGTCCAATGTTCAGGGACCTGTAAAATCTCGATCTCAGGCCTAGGGACATGAAAGTTTGGGCAAGGCTTGCTCAGTGCTGAGCAGATTTGTGATTCAGGTGAATGTTCACAAGATAGTCCCACAGTAGATAAGTTCTTAATAAGAGGGGACAGAATGACAAACTTAGATTGTCAGTTGTGTTTTTCTCAAGGTAATCTAGCACAAGCGTCACATACTCAAAAATCTGTAAGTGTCAGAACTGTACCATAAACAAGGGAAGAAAATTTAGTGAAAGTCAACTGCAGATGCTTGGAGCTGTGGCAAACTGGATGGAGTATTTCTATCTAAAAAGGCAGCTCTGAATCAGTTCTAGCTGAACCTTACCATGTTGGAACGTGGGGCCAGTGTTGCCACATGTGTTAAGACAAGGTATAAAACCAAATTTTTAGATGAAATTTTCTAATGTTTTAAAATGCTATGAGAGCCAAACACACAATTCTGTGTGTACATATGAATATAGCTTTCAGGCTGCTGCGCAGTCTAATGTTATTCATACTCATATAAAAGATAGTCGTGGTGGCAAGGATGAAGACTACAGGTAGAATCAACATTGCCTTTCCCTCACTAAGGTCTACTAGGCTCTCACTACTAAAGTAAAAATATTACATTAAAAAAAAATCTAGGAGTTCAGCAAGATGGTGACAAGAAAGGAGGTCCCAAAACCTCTCCCAGAAAATACACTTAAACGGCCAGCCAGGAGCCAACAAGGGAAACCTTGAGTGCCACAGTGACAACTGAGAAATCCATGCATCAGAAGAAAACAACTGAAGGTTAGAGAAAGAGGGGCAAGCAGGGGAGTAGGGAGGGAGCAGAGATGGATCACTACCCTACCTATAATAGCTAACTGAACTCTGCAGGAACTATCTGACTCCATGACACAAAACAACTTCAGGATAATAGGATTAGAAGAAGGAACAGATCAATCTACATAGAACAAACTCAAACAAATAGTAGACGAGAAATTTTCTAAACCTATGGAAAAAGCTGGAATCCCAAATTCAAGAAGATAATAGGTTCCCTAGACATGGATGCTAGCAGATCTCCTCCAAGATACATTGTACTGAAGACATCAAAAACCAAAAACAAAGAGACAATTCTCCAGCAGCCAGGGAGAAAAGAATTATAACCTTTAGAGGAAAAACCATCAGGCTGGCATCTGACTTGTCAGCAGAAACTCTACAAGCCAGGAGGGAGTGGAATCAAATACTGAAAATATTAAAAGAGAGAAACTTCCAGCCCAGAATAAATTGTCCAGCAAAATCATCCTTCAGATATGAAGGAGGAATAAACACCTTCTCAGACACACAGAAGCTGAGGAAATTCACCACTATGAAGCCAGCACTTCAAGAAATACATAAGGAGGCTCTTGAACCTGAAACAAAATATCAGGATAAATAGAATAGAGTTGGGAAAACAAAAAAGAAACAAACAAACAAAAAAGACAAGCAAGAAAGGAAGTAATGAATTAGTGGCCATAGGAAATCCTTATATATAAATCATTACACTATTATTTTTATTTTATTCTGTGGTTCCCTGACCAGGAATTGAGCCCTGGGCCATGGTGGTGAGAGTGCCGAATCCTAGCCAGTAGGCCACCAGGGAACCCCTAATCTTCACTGTAAATGTTAATGGACTGAACTCACCAATAAAAAGACACAGTATAGCAGACTGGATTAAAAAACAAAACCCATTCATATGCTGTCCCCAAAAGACATACCTCAGCCATAAGGACAAACACAGACACAAAGCAAAAGAATGGAAATCCATACTCCAATCAAATGATAAGCAGAGAAAATCAGGAGTTGCCATATTGATATATGATGAAACAAACTTCAGGTTAAAAAAGATTAACAAGAGACAAAGATGGATATTACATAGTGTTAAGGGCATACTACAACAACAAGACTTGACACTAATTAATATATGTGCTCCCAATCAGGAAGCACCAAAATATAAGAGATCTGAAAGAAGAAGACAAAAGCACAATCATTGTAGGAGACCTAAACACTCCCTTACCAGCCATGGACAGATCATCCAAATAGAAAATAAATAAGGAAGTATCATCTCTAAATAACACATTACAGCAATTGGACATAAATGACATTTACAGGACACTTCATCCAGCAAAAAGAGATGATATCTTCTTTTCTAATGCACGTGGAACATTCTCAAGGATAGACCATATCCTCAGACACGAAATTAGCCTCAGAAAATTCAAGAAGACTGAAATCATACCAAGTGTATTCTCAGACCACAAAGCTCTGAAATTGGAAATTAACTGTAAAAGGAAAGCAGAAAAAAAATCACATATACATAGAGATTAAACAACATCTTATTTAAAAATGACTGGATCAAAGAACAAAGAAAAGAAGAGATTTGAAAATATACAGAAACTAATGACAATGAAAATACAACATATCAAAATTATTGGGACATAGTAAAAGCAGTAATAACAGGAAAGTTTATATTATTACAGGCCTATCTTAAGAAACAAGAAAAATCACAAGTAAACATCCTAACATCTTATCTTAAAAAACTAGAAAAAGACAAACAAAGAAAAAGGAACCAAAGTCAGCAAAAGGAAAGAAATAATAAAAATTAAAGCAGAGCTAAATGAAATCAAGAACAGAAATAGAATAGGAAAAATTAATATTACAAAGAGCTGGTTCTCTGAGGAAATCAACAAAATTATCAAACCCCTTGCTAGACTAATCAAAGGGCAAAAGGAGAAGACACAAATATCCAAAATTAGAAATGAAAGGGGAGAAGTTACTGCTATACCACAGAAATACAAAGGATTATAAGAAACTATTATAAAGGGTTTTATACCACTAAATTTTACAACCTAGAAGAAATGGACAAGTTCCTAGAAACTTATAGCCTACTTAGACTGAGCCAAGAACAACTAGATAATCTAATAGACCAATCAATAGAAAACACATTGAAATGACTATTCACAACCTTCCTAGAGGCAAAAGCTCTGGACTAGACTGTCTCACCAGTAAATTTTACCAAGCATTCAAAGAAGAATTAACACTTATCCTTCTCAGACTCTTCCACCATATTCAAGATGAAGCAATACTTCCTAACTCATTCTATGAGGCCAACATTACCCTAATACCAAATTCTGGTAAAGACAACACAAAAAGGGAAAACTATAGACCAATATCTCTGATGAACACAGATGCAAAAATTCTAAACAAAATATTACCAAATAGAATACAACAATGCATCAAAAAGATCACACATCATGATTAAGTGGGATTCATCCCAAGAACACAATAGTTCAACATAAGAAAATCAATCATTGTGATACACCACATCAACAAAATAAAAGATAAAGACCATATGATCTTATCAATTGATGCAAAAAAAGCATTCAACAAGATACAACATTCATTTATGATCAAAACACTGAATGAAATGGGTATAGAAGAAAAGTACTCAACATAATAAAGTCCATATATGAAAAACACTCAGCTAATATCATGCTGAATGGGGAAAAGCTGAAGCCCATTCCCCTAAAATCAAGAACAAGACAGCGATGCTCCCTGTCACCACTACTATTCAGTATAGTACTGGAAGTTCTAGTCAGAGCAATCAGGAAAGAGAAAGGAAGAAAATGTATCAAAATTGGGAGAGAAGAGATCAAATTGCCTCTTCAGTAGTTGGTGTTGGAAAAACTGAAAAAATATATGCAAAAGAATGAATCTGAGCTGTGAACTTTCACCATAAACTAAAATTAACTCAAAATGGTTTAAAGACCTTCATATAAAACCCAAATCAACAGAGTGTATAAATGTAAACATTGGTACTAAACTTATAGACCTAGGGCTCAAGGAAGACTTCATGAACCTGACCTCAAAGGCAAGGGAAATAAAAGCAAAAACAATTAATGGAACTATATTAAACTAAAAAGCTTCTGCAGAGCAAAAAAACTATCAACAAAGCAAAAAGACAGTCAGCTGAATGGGAGAAAATATTTGCAAACAATACATCAGATAAGGGTCTAATATCTAAAATATGTAAAGAACTAATATGATTTAACAACAAAAAACCAAATAATCCAATTAAAACATGGGCAGAACTAAACAGACACTTCTCCCATGAAGAATGGCCAGCAGACATGAAAAAATGCTCATCTTCATTAGCTATCAGGGAAATGCAAATCAAAACCACAATGATATACCATCTCACACTTGTTACAATGGCTATTATCAGCAAGAAAAGGAATAACAAGTGCTGGATAGGGTGTGGAGAAAAAGAAAATATCACACACTGCTGGTGGGAGTGCAAACTGATACAACCACTGTGGAAGACGGTGTGGAGTTTCCTCAGAAAATTGGGGATGGAGTTACCATATGACCCAGCAATCCCCATTCTGGGGATCTATCCAAATAATTTGAAAACCTTAGTCCGCAAAGATTTATGTACCCCAATATTCATCACAGCACTGTTCACGGTGGCCAAGACATGGAAACAACCCAAGTGCCCTGTGACAGATGACTGGATAAGGAAGCTGTGGTACATATACACAATGGAATATTATTCAGCTGTAAGAAAAGATGAAATACTGCCATTTGCGACAAAATGGATGGACCTAGAGATCATCATGCTGAGTGAAATAAGCCAGTCAGAAAAAAGCCAAGAACCATATGACTTCACTCATATATGGAATATAAAACTGAAAGCAACAAAAAACAAACAAACAAAAAACTCACGGACACAATCAATAGTTTAATGGTTATTTGGGGGAAAGGAAAAAGCAGGTGGGTGAAGAGGGCCAGGGTGGGAAAGGAGGAAGCGGGAGCAAATATGTGGTGATGGAAAGCAAACTCACACTGGGTGGTGAATATATAATGCAACAAATAGACGATGTACTGTAGAATTGTCCCCCTGGAACCTATGTAATACTTGGTAATAAATATCACTTCAATAAGTCTAACAATTAAAAAAAATTTTAATAAAACATCAAATTTGTCAGCAGAATTGCTATTCCTTCAGCTATTGGAAATCAGACACATTGGAAAATCCAATCAGAAACAGAGTAGATGGCTGCTTAGTTAGGGCTTTTTTATCATGGAGGAACAGCAATTTGTACTCAGAAAGAGATATTTATTCTGTATTTGAATTTAATTTTTCTACAGCACCATTATTGGTACTTATATAATAATTGGTAGCTTTATGCTAATGCATACAGCATAACCTCTAAGGCATTGCTTCCCAAGTGGTGGTACATGTACCCCTTGGGGGTACATGCTGGGCCATTCAGGGGTATGTGAAAAATAATCAATAATGGTGAAATAGTACACAAAGTAAAAAAAAATGCAAAACATTAGTTATAGTACAATAAATGTTAAGCTTGAATCACTGTTAATGGAGACACTTCAAAATTAGACTACATTAGCGATTGATGATTCGTGAGGGTATGGTTATGAACCCTTCCCCCAAATGACTCTTCTACCAATCATTATGTATAGTTTCAGAATAATCCATTTGTGATGTTTCTAGAAATTCTCCAAATGCATAAATATATACATGGCCAGATTGTTTGATCAGTTTAGTTGTTAACTGAGCAAAAGTGTGCTGTCTTTAATTGTGATTCTTTTCAAGTAGTTTTTTAGTTCATGTTTAAATCCTTGATCATCATTATCAATATTTGTTACAAATATTATAAAATTAAATCTGTAGTTTATATTTTTAGTGTAGTAATTTTTCTTTCCTAACTTATTACCTCATTTTACATCAAGATAGGCACTGAACAGTGTCAGTATTTAAAAACAGCTGTTATAAAAACAAGGGGTACAATTTATAGAAATGGGTTTAAAAGGGATACACAAGTGAAAAAAGGTTGGGAACCACTGTTGAAAGGAATTAACTCTACAATTAAAAAACAAATCAATGGGATGATTATGGTTTTCATTGGTGGTATTATGTACTAATGCCTAGAAGAACATAGCCTTAGGGAATGATGGACTGACCAATTTTGGGGGCTCACTGCCTTTTAGGGCATAACACTATTTTCCTACGTGGTGAAAAAAATGTAATACATTCTGTACCAGCAATCATTAATATATGATGCTCTTTCTAGAAAGGCAAGAAATACTTGTTATAATTCGATGCTTAGTGACTGTTACGGGTTGTGTTCCCTATAAAAATAGTAAAGTCCTAATCTCCTAGTACTGGTGAATACGACCTATTTGGAAATATTGACTTTGCAGATTATCGAGTTAGGACAAGGTCACAAGAGTGGGTCCTATTCCAATATGACTGGTATCCTTATCAAAAGAAATTTGGAACGGAGACAGACACGTCCAAACAAAGATGATGTGAAGACATAGGAAGAATGTCATCTACGATCCAAGGAATGTCTTAGAGGACTAGAAGGTAGGAGAGGAGCTGGGAATAGATTCTCCCCCATAGCCCTCAGAAGCAACCAACCCTGTTGACTGACATCTTGATCTCAGATTTCTAGCCTCCAGAACAGTGAGAGAATAAATTTGGTTGTTTAAGCCTCCCAGTTG
>PVJL010012092.1:0-39105 GCA_004026885.1 Lyroderma lyra
CCCTTCTTAGCCCACCAGAAAATTAAGAACACTGTTTCCTGGTAGCCAATGGCCCCTCCTCCGCCTTTACCCCTTCATAGACGACACAAAGTACAACAGGACGTTGAGCAGCCTGAGCCCTGCCGTCCCCCGGCCCTGCTCCGCCTGTTATAGGAGCTGATGGGTCACGAACCGTCCGCGGAGAGGAGAGGGGCAAAGTCTGAGGTCCTGGCCGCTCCGCCTCCTGAACAGCTGAAGGCAGGGTCGTCCCGCTGGGGCGATGTGACAACCCCTCCCAAGGGCACCGCTCACCCAGCACCGCGAAGCCACAGAGGTGCTCAACCCCTGCGGGTGGAGGTCCGCTTAGGAAGCGCGCTCTGTGGGCCTGTGCGGTCCCAGACGCGGCGCCCTCGGTGCCGGGGGTGCAGGCGAGGTCTGCCCGCGGCGAGTGGTCGGGCGAGGGGCTCACAGAGGCCGTGAGGTCGTATGCTGCGCACCGAGGGCCGGAAGGGGCTCGGAAGCCATCAGTGTCCACACTCTGCTTGGAGTTACTAAGTAGGTGCGCAACCATCCCGGCTTCTCGGCCCCAAGTCTGCAGATGCCGAGCCCGTGGCTCTGGTCGGGGCCCAGCGGTCAGCAGCTTTAAGTGTCCCGGGTGATTCTGGAACGCAGAACTACCGACCAGGCGCCCCACTTGACAAACGAGCCCGGAGAAGGCACCGGTCTGCCCGGGGGCACACGGCACGATTGGTGGCCAGGCCGTGTGGGAACTTTGTCCGCGCCGTTCCCGGAGGTACCGTGTGCTCGGTGACAGTGACGCAAACGCAGTGCCCTCGAAGATGAGTTAGTCCCGGGGCGTTTAGGGCTCAGCCCCTCCGCCATGGGCGCACTTCCCAGCCCGTGGCCTAAGCGGACACGGGACTCAGCTGCCGGGTAACGGCGGCCAGGCTCAGGGCACCCGCTGCGCCGGGCGGAGAGGAAGCGACGGTCCCGACGGCGGCCACCCGCGTCACCGCAGTGGCAGGGTCGTGGGGCACGCTGGGCGTCAGCACTGGCCCCCCATTTCTCTGATGGGTGACACTCGGCCGGACGCTGCGTGGGAGCCAGATGCCAGCCTCCCCCCGCCCCAGCTTTCTCATGTGTCTTCAAGGGCAGGGGTCCCCGCCCTTCCTCCACGTGGGCACCCCTTTTCAACCCACCTCTGTACACGGTGCCCCTCGTCCATAAAACAGCTGTTTTTGAATGCTGCCACTTTGGCTCGGTGCCCGTCTTCATGCAAAACAGTGGACGTGAGGTCATAAGACAGGCAAGAAGAGTGACCGCCCTCAGAGTGCTGCCCCCAGGCTGCATTCCACGACGTTCGTAACAGCCGTAGCGATCACCAGGGTCCGGCGCGCAAACATTAAATAGAAAAAGCGACTTGAAGCACGATGGAAGACCACGCGCTTACCGTGACTCCGTCAGCAACTAGACCGATGACACGGCCTGGCTGCGGGTGTGTTTATGCGTTTGGGGACGTTCTAGAAACGTCCGCAGCTGGGTGGTTCTGAAACCGCGTCGTGATTGGCAGAAGAGCGGTTTGTGGGAGGGTTCGTAGCCACGCCCCCACCAATCATCGCTGCTGATGGGAGCTGATTGCGAAGTGTCTCCACGAGCGGTGACCGTGACGCAAACGTAACCCCAATGGTCCCTAATGAACCTCCCGCACGCTGGTGCTTTACCTGCTTTCTCACCATGACGGACCATTTCTCGTGTCCCCCTGAACGGCCCAGCACGTACCCCACTGTGGTTCCCAAGCAGTGGTAGTGTACCCGCAGGGGTACACGCTGAATCATTCGGGGGTACATGCTGAATCATTCGGGGGTACATGCTGAATCATTCGGGGGTATATGCCGAATCGTTTGGGGTATACACTGAATCATTTGGGGTGCATGCCGAATCGTTTGGGGTACATATGGAATCATTTGGGGTGCGTGCTGAATCATTCGGGGTACACACCGAATCATTCGGGGACACACGGAATCTTTCGGGGTACATGCCGAATCGTTCGGGGTACATACTGAATCATCTGGGGTACATGCCGAATCGTTTGGGGTACATACTGAATCATTTGGGGTGCATGCTGAATCGTTCGGGGTACATACTGAATCATTTGGGGTACATGCCGAATCGTTTGGGGTACATACTGAATCATTTGGGGTGCATGCTGAATCGTTCGGGGCACATGAAAAGTAATCAGTAATGGCGAAAAGGGTTTGATGGGGTTGGGGGAGAAGTGGGGAGGTGGGCCTTCTGCGTGTGCTGCATGGTGTGAGCAGAAGCACTGACTGGAGATCTGGCTGGCAGATAAGAGGGTTCATAGGAGACCCCGATAGGTGAAGGAATTTGGGTCCTTGGCTCGGCGCTGTGGCGCTGCAGCTGTGTGACCTTGGGGAAGCTGCCCAGCCTCTCTGGGCTGTCATGGTCCTGACCAGCAAGAGGGACGTGTGCAAATGAGTGTTTGGCACATGGCGGAGCGCCCCGCCCAGGTGACGGTTTCTTCTGTGTGGCTGCCCGGGGGGCGCGGGCTGCCCCTCACCCTTTCGGGGGCGTGCCGTGCTCCAGTGCCAAAGGGGTCGGGGGGACTTCCGGGGCCCCTGCTGCTGGCCCTCATGACGCGCTCTGTCCCCTCAGGGTGGGAGAATGTCTACGGCTTCGACATGACCTGCATCCGGGACGTGGCCATGAAGGAGCCCCTGGTGGACATCGTGGACCCAAAGCAAGTGGTGACCAATGCCTGTTTAATAAAGGTCTGCGGAATCGTCCTGCTCGGGCCTGGGCACGCCGGGGCCCCCGCTGTGCCACCCGGGAAACCCTGGGCTCTGGATTGAACACGTCCCCAGCTCCCCAGGCCACTTGGGCCAGAGCCTCTGGCATCCCCCGGTGACCAGTCGAATAGCAGGCGCTGACCCTGAGCAGAGCCATGGAGAGTGCTCCACGGTGGCACAGCGGAGGGCAGGGCGTCGCTGCATGTCCCTTCGGGGTGCTGGGGCCGGGCGGTGCGGGGGACCGGGTATCGGAGGAGACACCACCCGCTGTGGTTTGGAGCCGCAGCTCCCTGCGGAGGTAGGAAAGCAATCAATGCCCCGACGCCGCATGCTCATCGTGTCACTCCCATTCCGGGGACACGCGGGGCTGGCCCGCAGGGACACTCCCCTCGCCGGCTTCCAGCGTGTTCTGGTTGGTGCCTGCTCCGCCGTCTTCCCGTCCGAGGCTCCCTCCAGTGCAGAGGCACAGCCCCTGGCCCGTGCGTAGCGCACGCTCCTTATTACATGTCCGGACCAGGCCAAACGCGGGGGGGACGTGGCCTCCCCTCCCCTCCCCTGCGGGGGTCCCCTCTTCACACCCCGCACCGGGCTTCCCAGCCCGTTCGCGCAGTCTCTGTGCTGATACACGAGGGCTGGCCAGCGGAAGTCCAGCCCTGCCCGCACAACCAGAACGGCTACACGGCTGGACACGTTCCCGACGACACTCCACGGAAGCCACGGCCACGCGCCGGTTTGCAAACATCCAGGAAGGTGTCAGCTTCCTGTGCTTCCCGCTGGTGTTGGAGGCTAAGGGTCTGGGTTCGTCGGGTCAGCAGTCACCGGCCCACCCGGCCCTCACCCGGCTGAAGCACACGTGGCTGCCCCGGTCCTGCACGTGGAAACGTCGGGGGGAGGTCCGGGCTCTGCGACAGCCCTGGCGTGGCCCTTCGCCATCCCTTCTCGTCCGGTGTCCTCTGAGGAGCTGTCTGCGTCTCCCCAGTGGCTGCCAGTCGTGGGGGGAAGCACTCGCCCTCTTGTTCACACATTTAATTGCTATTTTCACGCCATTAGCGTTGCGGAGTGCGACGCTTCCATGTAAGTGGGACTCTGCTTGGACCAGACTTCTGCTCTGAGACAGCCGTTCGTAACATTGGTTCGTGGGTGGGGGTGGCAGCCACCGGGGGCCCGGCTGGGAAACGGATGCCCACGGAGACCCTCCTCTTCACAGGGGTCGCCTGCGGCAGGCTCAGGGGGGCTCTCAGGGTCCCCCACACCCGGGGCCACGGCGACCCCACCCTCACAGATGGCCCGGCCCCCACGCCAAAGGGCCCGCTGTCTCCAGTGTCACCGTCTTCACATATAGCTTCATTACTCTGGCCCTGTGAAAGGACAATGTCTGTGGGACCCAGGGGACACAGCTAACAGCTGGCATTTGCTCGATGGACATTGAGAGGAAGCCCCCACAGAGATCGAATTCTCGATAGATGGGGAGGTGGTGTGTGTATGTGTGAGTGCGTGTACATATGTGTATGTGTGTGAGTGTGTGCGTGCATGCATGTGTGTGCACGTGAGTGTGTATGTGCATGTGTGTATATGTGTGTGAGTGTATGTGTATGTGTGTATGCGTGCATGCATGTGTGTGCGTGTGTGTTTATATGTGTGAGTGTGTGTGCATGCATGTGAATGTGTGAATGTGTGTGTGTGCATGCATCCCTGCATGCGTGTACGAGTGTGTGTGCATGTGTGTATATGTGTGTGTGAGTGTGTGTGTATGTGTGTATGTGTGTGTGTGAGTGTGTGTATGTGTGTGTATGTGTGTGTGCATGTGTGCGTATGTGTGTGAGTATGTGTGTATATGTGTGTGAGTGTGTGTATATGTGTGTGTGTGTGAGTGTGTGTATGTGTGTATATGTGTGTGAGAGTGTGTGCATGCGTGTATGTGTGTGTGTGAGTGTGTGTGTATGTGTGTGAGTATGTGTGTGCATGTGGGTATATGTGTGCGAGTGTGTGTGCATGTGTGTATATGTGTGTGAGTGTGTATGTGTGTATATATGTGTGTGAGTGTGTGTATGTGTGTATATGTGTGTGTGAGTGTGTGTATGTGTGTGTGCGCATGTGTGTGAGTGTGTGTGCATGCGTGCATGTACGAGTGTGTGTGTATGTGTGTGAGTGTGTATGAGTGAGTGTGTGTCTGAGTGCACGCACACACACGCGCGCGCGCGCACACACACATACACACACACACTGAAAGTGCTGATCTGACAGGAGTGACAGAAGGAGAAAGGAGGCAGGTCTTGCGGTGTCACGAGCCTGCTCCCCAGCTGTCCTGTCTGCGTTCAGGACAAGAGGCTCAGCTGTTTCTAGGCGAGGCCTCGGGAGCCATGGCAGGTGTGGGGTCCAGGGGGCAGCAGCCTTGGGGGGTCTGGGGGGTCAGCGGGCCGGCATGACGGAGAGGCCTGCAGGAAGGAGGAGAGCTGTCGGGCAGGACTCCCGCTGGGAGAAGACGGGCGGGTGTCAGAGGCTGTGTCACACAGGAGGGTGCACAGAGCCGTCAGGTGCAGCCTCTGACCCTCCAGGAATCTGGCTGATGGCAGGTGACGGGCGGAGCGGTGCGGCTGTGGGGACGAGCCGGGAGCAGGCTGGTGGCAGAGGGCACACAGTGGGACAGGCACCAGAGCCCGGCTAGAGAGAAGGAGACGGAAACGTCCGTGAGTGTAGCTGCTGGGCCGCTGGGGAGCACACCGCCGCGTGCAGCTCGCTCTGGGCGTCGTTGCGCGGGGGGACCGGACGGGCTGAGGTGTAGTGGAGCACCCTTTCCCTCGGGTCCCCGGAGGAGAGGGCCGCGGGCCGTGTGGGGTGCAGGCTCTGCACTCTCGTCCTTCACGCAGAAGCGAGCAGCATGCTGCAAAGCCCCCCAGACCCACGCGAGACCGAGTCCCCGCCGCGTCCCCCCGGCACGTGTTAGAGTTGTTAGTTCCTCGTGGTCCCCGCCTGCAGCCCGAACCGGCCAGCTCTCACCTCGTCTCCTCCTTTTAAAAAACTGTCCAAACCTGCTATAAACGGGCGGCGGCCCCGTGTGGGCCTGGGGCTGGGCTCGAGTCCGCACTTCGGGGATGCCACTTGCTGTCCCTTGCTGCCAGGGACTTAAATATGACAGCACCGGGACACGGGCAGTCTGGTCCCCCGGGGCCCTGGGACGACTTGATAAAGCACAGGTTACCGATCCGATCCAGTCGGGCTGGGGTGCCCTCCCCTCCCCACGCACTCAGAGCTCGACCCCCGCGAGATGCTGAAGCCTGTCACCCGGGGACCACCCTGTGGGGACAGCCCGGTGAACACGGTGACGCTGCGGGGCTGCTCTGGGCACACGCGGGCTGGAGGGAGGGACGTCCGCGCTAATGAATGCTGCTCCCCCCTCCCCCCTTCCCACCCGTCCCCGTCCCCAGCAGAGCCGCCCTGGTAGAACGCGCACCCCACTTTTGGCCCCAACTTTCAGGGGAAAAAAGAATCTTTCGTTATGACTTTCTAACTCCAACTTGAGTTTGTTTATACGTAGGAATTGGTTTTTGTGTGATACAGGGATTTTCGCTACGTTACGGCCCGAGGAATTGGATGCCCAGAAATGTTTCGCCTTAAAACAGAACCGAGTGTCGTGCTCTAGGGTGTTCTCGTGCACACGCACGTCCCTGTCGGTGTCTAGAGTCACACTTGTAACGCGTAAGCGTGACGAAAAGAGCCAAAACCACGGCCGTGGGCGGGGCGTCGCCACCACCCGCGCGCCACGCGCCTCGCATTCCCGTCACGAACGCCCTCCTGAACGCCCTTCCCCTCGGGTTGGGGTTCGTGTTCGTTCGCATCGTTGCCCGAGCACGCGGCCCCCTAGAAGGACGGAGGAGGGTGTGGGGTGGGCCTGGACGTCGCCCTGAGGGCAGCGACCCCCGAGGAGCCCCCGTGGGACCCAGACCTCTGAGCGCGTCGCCTTCTCTCCTCTCTGGGCTGCAGGAGGTGGACATCTACACGGTCAAGACGGAAGAGCTCTCCTTCACGTCCGCCTTCTGCCTGCAGGTCCAGCGCAACGACTACATCCACGCGCTGGTCACCTACTTCAACATCGAGTTTACCAAGTGCCACAAGAAAGTGGGCTTTTCCACAGGTGAGCCTCCCCTCCCGCCGTGCTGGACGTTGTGGGAAGGGGCACGGGGCTGCCCTCGCCGTGGGGGAGGGCGCTGGGCGTCGGCCGGGGCTGCCACCTGGCGTCCCTGGGCCACGTCGGAGGAACTGTCTGGGGCCACGCATACACGACACTCACACTCACGACCGCCGAGGGGCTGCAAAGCGGTCCGTCGTCATGCTCGTCCCGTTTGGGGGACGTTTACGCTAAGCCTTCTCCAGCCGCAGGGCGATGGGGGTCCCCCACGTTACGGCAGCTTAGGGAGCAGGTAGCTAGAGCTGTGGCTGCTACGGCCAGAGCTCAGAGCACGCGCTCCGGGGCGCGGCGGGGGCTCGGGGCCCTGTCCACCAGGCCTCGTGGGAGGGGTGAGGAGCCGGCGGCTGCGGCTCTCTGTCTCCACGGCCTCGCCGGACCACAGGTTTCTCGGTGTGCCCCCCTTTTCCGCAGCCCCACCCCACGCCGTCCTCGTTCAGTCCGCCCGTGCTCTCCTTCGGGGGTGGGGGGCTCGGGGCCTGTGGCAGACAAGCCGGGTGCCTTGCCTGGGGGGTGGGGGCGTCCGTGGCCTGGCCCGCGCCCACCTCTCCAGCCCCATTTCTCCTCACCCGTCACCCACGGTGCTTCGCCTCTCACCCCTGTCCCATTGTCACCACGCGCACCCACTGAGCGCCTCGCGGGTCCCTGAACTCAGCGCAGCTTCCTAAGTCTCTGGGCGTCGCCTCCGCCCACGGCCAGCCCTCGTCCGTCCCCAGGTGCCATGGGGGCCAGAGGGTCTCGTGCCAGGAGCTCTCGGCCTCTCCTTCCCTCCCGTATACGTGTGCAAGGGCGCGAGGGCGGCCACGACAAAGTGCCGCCGGCTGGGGGCCTAAACGACAGAAGTGTGTTTCTCCCCGTTTGGAAGGCTGGAGGTCCAAGTTCAAGGTGTCCGCAGGGTCGGGTTCTCCTGAGACCTCTCTGGCAGACTTGCCGACGGCCGCCTTGTCCCCGTGTCCTCGCCCGGGCCTTCCCCCTTGCGCACGTGGCCCTGGTATCGCTGCGCGTGGCCCGGTCTCTCTAATAAGGACAGCAGCCCGAGTGGACGGGGGCCACCCTACGTCACCTCTTCACAGGCCAGGCTCCCAACGCGAACGCCCTCCGAGGTCACGGGGGGTAGGCCAACGCGCATTGTGGGGAGACACAGGTTAGCCCCGAGGGACGTCCCTCGTCCCCGCCTCCTCACCTGGCCGACTGCAGCACCGGCCTCGTGGCTCAGCTCAGGGATGTCCTGTCCCCTCCGTCCCGCTTGGGCCAAGCGAAGGTGCCCTCCCAGGGCTCACTGGCGCCCCGTGCGGACGCCTTTCGTGGCGCTGTTTCAAGTGACGCGTGTGCTCGGCAGTGACCAGGGAGCGAAGGGTGGAGAAGGCCCCTCCCCGCCCACCCCACGCCCCCGCCTCCGAGGCACCGATTGCTAGTAACTTCTTTCTGCTTCCAAAACATTCCGGAGCGCACGGGCCCAGACACGCCTAGAGGGGCCGTTCTTCCTCTTTATTTGCAAAAACCGTGGACTCACAGGAAGTGGCAAAAACAGTACACGGAGTTCAGTGACCCCTACGCCCAGCTGCCCCCAACGGCGGCATCTCATCTAACTGGATCCGGCGTTTTCAGGGACCCGGGTCCCCTCACGCCGGACACGCCGCCCTCCCCTCCCTTCCCCTATTCCGCCGTGGGCCTTAGAGGGGCTCCCACCGCCTCCGGGGCCTGCCGCCCTTTCTCCGACGGTGACCCGGGGTTCCAACGTAGCACGTCCAGCCACGCCTGCCACCCGCCGTCCCCCGCCCCACCCCGGGCGTCGGGGTCGAATCTCAGCCCTGGCCGCCGTGGGGCTCCCAGCAGGCCCCGCGCACAGCTCTGTCCATAAGCGGGTGCGTCTGCGACTCTGCGGGGCAGGGGGCACGTCGGGCCTCCGTGTGGCCTCTCCCCGGGGGCGGGCGAGGGAGCGTGGCCGTGGCAGGCATAGCTGGGCGCCACCAGAACTCGAGGGTGAAGCCCTGGTGGCCATGAGCCTCTCTTGCCCGCCGACAGAGGGGGCGGGAGGCTTATCTGACCCCTCCCAGATGGGCCGGTTCTAGAACCCGGGTCTCCTGACCGCCAGCACCAGGGCTTCGTCGCCTCCCTCGGCCAGGCCAGTGTCGGGGCCCGTGGTGCCCCCGCAGGGTCCGTGCTGCCCAGGTGACGAGACGGGCGCCAGGGTATTCGGAGGGTGCAGGTGTCGTCACCGGGGGGAGCACTGAGCACCCTCGTGCGTGGCGACTTTGCAGGTGCTTCCTCAGGGCAGCCTAGACCGCGGGAGTGAGGCGGCGCGGTTTGTGGACGAGTAAGACGACATGCCACTCCCCGTAACGAGGACAGGGCCATCGAAGGCAGCGGCGCGGTGACCCGCACACGGGCCTCGTGTCGGTGGCCGTATCGCTCATCTTTCACCCTTTTGAGGGGCACAGGGACAGCGGCGAATGGTTGTGCCAGGGAAACAGGAGCCAGCCGCCGCCGTCCTGGGTGACCCTTCGGCCCTTGTCACCTGACTCGGTCCTCACACTGACCCACGTTCTGAAGATGGAGAAGGTGCGCCCAGCGCCCCGCGGACACGCGTGGAGACGGGACACGGGGCCCGCTGTCGCCTAGTTCCACGGCTTGGCCCCTTCTGAGCCCCCCACCCCGCAACACTGAGTCCAAACCTGCGGGAGTAGCGCGAAAACCCTTGGATTCGTGTGCACGTCTCCGGGACGCCGTGCTGGAGTCCGGGACGGGGGAGACTGACGGCCATCGGCAGTCCACGGCGAGGGGACCGTCCTAGAAATGGGCCTGGGGGCGGGGCTTCCAGCCCCTCGCTGTTGACGATGGGGGTGGGGGAAGGGCTCCCCTCCAACCTGAGGCTGGCGTGTGGGGGGGACGACCGTCACGGGCAGACTGGACAGCTTGGCGGATCGGAGCCAGCGGGGTGTCTGGCAGTGTCACAGGCATCTGATTGGGTGACGGGGACACCTGTCTGCGCGGCTGTAGGTGGCAGTGGGGGTGAGAGTGCTGTCCTCATACCCTGCTGTCCCCCCGCAACACGCACACACCGGAGACGGTCTTCGGACGGCTTATTTGGATGTGGTCGGCAGAGACACTTCTGGAAGCGGGTGGATCTCGTCTCAGAGGCCGGGAAGGCCGGACGCGCTGGGGGAGCCAGGATCCGAGGGGCACAGAGGACTTCCCAGTGCTCGGGCGGCTCTTCCCCGCCCCTGACCTTGACCTGCAGGTGGCACTGATTTCCCACGTGCCCACAGTGAAGTCGACTCGAGTCTGGACCCAAACTGCCGACACGTGATCCGGCCAGGTCATCGCAAAGGGCAGAGAGGACGACACTTCACCACCACTACGAGGACAGGCCTGGGGGCTTGGGAAAACCTGGGGTGCCTCGGCGCGTGACAAACCCCGTCAGTGGACCTCAGGTAGCTGCTCATAAAAGCATGGGACAGCCCCAATCCTCTCTGGTGACAAAAATCTGCCTGCGAGTGATTCCCACTCACTGGCCTCTGTTCTGCCTCCAAAGCCACCAAGAAGGCCACCTGTCAGCCCTCCCGCGGGGACAGCCTTCGAATAGCTTGCGAGGCGCCGAGTCTCCTCATCCGCAGCTCTGGGCCCAGGCGAAGGGGAAACCGGTATCGGGAGGCCTGTGTCCTAGTCGGGGAAGGGGAGGGCCTGGGCAGCCAAGAGGAACTTACTAGAAGATGGGGTCTCCTGCGGTCCACAGGTTCTACCCCCCCAAGGTCACCCAACGTCTCTGGGTACATCGAAGCACCATGAAATGTGTAGTTGTTCGTTTCTTCGGTACTTGTGGACCTACTACGTGTGCTGGCCAGCACGGGGGTCCCTGCCCTCATGGCGGGTAGACGCCGTGGTGGGCTGCCCGGACGTCCTGTTTTAAACGGGACAGAAAACACCGGCACGGCCCGTCCGAAACGGGGCGTCTGGCCAGCCTACGGGCGCCCGGAATTCCGCCGTGTGGTAGGACAGGACCGTTGCTTTCTGCCCCATTTAAAACGGGACGTGTGGTCCGCCTGCTCCATGCCCAGCGTCCAGGGGGGTCAGGCCCCTCTTCCTGGAAGCCTTGACCTTGAAGCGGGAGGAGCAGAGACGGCCTGACGCGTCGGGACGGAAGCGTGTCCACGGAGAGAAACGGCGCCTCCGGCCGCTGCACTGGCCGTCACGTGCTGCGAGGGCAGGGCGGGCACGAGGGTCAGCGTGGCCTTGGACACGCAGGAGCGTGGGGCGCGGGGCCCTCGCTTGCATGTGGCCCCGTGAGGACGGCCCGGCCGAGCGCCCCCTTTTCCCCGCAGGCCTGGGCCGAGGACACTCATTTCGGTTCTAGGGCAGCGAGGCAGGCGGGGAAGTCCATTTGCAGGACCGAGCTGCCAGGGTCTTGGGGACCCTGGGTTAGCTGTGCAGTTTGCAAAGAGGATGCCATTTATGGGGACACAGGACGGCCACGTCTGTCCCCCACACTGTCTCCACGTCGTCCCTCTGCCGGGTGCCCGCTGCGCAGAGCCCTCCCGCCCTCCCCTCCGCCCCTGGCTGTGACTTGGTGTCATCCGCTCGTCCTCTTTGGATCCCCAGCTGAGACCCACAGTGCTGAGGGGTGGGGGTCTGATGGCGGGAGGGGCCTTCTGGCGGGGGCACAGAGGCCGCTGGGCGCCCGGCTCCATCAGAGCGCGGGGTGGGGGTCAGAGTCCCAGAGGCACCCCGGAGGCCCGCAGGCGCAGTGCCAGCCTCAGCCTCCCTCTTCTGTGCCCCCTGTCCGTCGCCCGCAGCCCCCGACGCCCCCTACACCCACTGGAAGCAGACCGTCTTCTACTTGGAAGACTACCTGACCGTCCGGAGGGGGGAGGAGCTCTACGGGACCATCTCCATGAAGCCCAACGCCAAGAACGTGGTGAGTGCGGCCCGGCTCGGGGACCCGGGGGGCTGTGGCCCAGGAGCCACTGGTGGCTCAGAGACCAGGGGCACTGACTGTCCGTGGAAGGCTTTGGGGGTTACGCCAGCGAACCTCAGCCACCCAGCCACGCTGTTTCCCCCAGGGTGAAACCAGAGGGGACAGCTTTATAATGATAGCGGGAAGGACGCCGGCTAGGCATCAAAGCGCTTCCTTTGAGCACGCCGAGGCCCCGGCGTAGAGTCTCCAGGGCTGCTCGGGGTGGGGTGGGGGGGCTCCTTTGCTAGCAAAAGCCCTGGGGACCCAGTAGGTGCCCATCCCCCTGCCTGTGGGGCGGCAGCGGTGCCGTGGCTGCCTGTCGCCTCTAAAGCCGTGACTCTTTGCTCCCTCTTTGCAGCGGGACCTCGATTTCACAGTAGACTTGGATTTTAAGGGACAGCTGTGTGAAACATCTGTATCTAATGACTACAAGATGCGTTAGCACACGTGGGACACGGCAGAGAGCGCGCGAGGCACGAAGCCGCCCTGACGTGCAGCGCCGTCGCGAGGAATGCCGTTTGCAGGACTCCACGCTCGAAACCAGAGTTTTAGATTCTGCCTTGAAGGTTGGGGGCCTCCCCGGGCTTCCTGTGGGGCCCTGCCCCCGGACAGGGGACCTCCAGTTCCTCAGCTCTGCTCCACGAGCCCTTCACAAAGGCTTTGCTGCTGCTGACCGAGAGTGACCTGGAGCTCGGAGGCCGGGCCTGGGGACAGAAAGCACCCCCGTACCCCCCTTGTCCTCCTTTGCTGTGACTCCGGACCTCCCAAGTTTTGCATGCTGCAGGCATCCAGGGCAGATCGCTTCGCTAGAACCTGGAGACCAGCGTCGTGGGTAGCCTCAGCCAGATGACCTGTCCGCGCGGTGACGTGCGCGTGCACGTGCAGCTCGTTTCCCCACGACGCCCGACGTGCGTGCACCACAACCATGGGGCCCCCCGTGTGCCCGCTCCGGGCGTGCGTGTGCGTGTGTGCGTGTGCGTGCGTGTGGGCGGCGTGTGCGTGTGCGCGTGTGAGTGCATGGCGTGTGCGCGTGCGTGTGCGCGGCGTGTGCGTGTGCGCGGTGTGTGCGTGTGCATGTGCGCGGCGTGTGCGCGTGCGCGGCGTGTGCGTGTGCGCGGTGTGTGTGTGTGCGCGGTGCGCGGCATGTGCGTGTGCGCGGCGTGCGCGGCGTGTGCGCGTGCGCGGCAGACTGTCTAGTGCTCTCAGAGGAGGTTCTGTTGCTTTCGAATAGGAATTTGTTTTGTGATTAGCTCTCCCCTCCCCGCCCCTTCCGGACCTTAAGCAGCTACGAGACGTTCTCTGTACCAGCTCCGGTCTCCTTTGGACCGGACCGTGGCTCTGAGCCCTGAGCAGAGAACCCTGCGACCTGTGGGCACTCAATAAATGCACATGGGACTGAAGCCGCGGGGCGGCCGCGTGCCTGTGCTCCGCGACAGGGGGGCGGGGGCGCACGTCCAAGGCCACCCGGAGCGGAACGTGACCGCAGCGGCACGACTCCCAGAAGGCCCGCTCCGCCGTGATCGGGACTGGCTTCAGGCACCTCCCCGTGGGAGGCGGGTGGGGGGCACGTGAGCTCACGACTGGGCTCTAGGAGGCAAGCCACCCGCCACCCCGAAGGAAGCCCAGGGTCAGGAGCAGGAATCTGGGGTGTGCCTGCTGCTGGGAGGGCCTGGAGGAAGCGGGGGGCAGCGGCCAAGCTTGTGTTCCTGGGTCCCCGCGGAGAGCCTGGGGCAGGGTCTGCGGGAAGGGCCAGTGCAGGGACGCTCCCCGCCGAGGCCTGCTGAGCCCCTGGCGAAAGACACTTGGTCTTCGAGGTGGCACCCCAGTTTCCCATCATGGGCAGTTGGTGTGTCTGCAGCTCCTTCAGCCCTGACCCCTCTCAGGTGCTGGACTCCAGCCCCGTCATGGCAAGGGCAGAGCCCGAGGAGAGACCTCCACAGAAGGGGGCGGTTATTGCAGAAAAGGTGGGGGTCCCCGGTCGAGCTGCCCTGAAGATTCGGTCTCCAGGTAGCACGAGGGGCTGGCTCTTCGGGGTGGGGAGGGGCCAAGGTCAGGCGCCCGGGCTGCAGCACGTCTAGCCCCAGTGCGCCGTGGACGCGGCCAAGGGAGGCCCCGCTCCTGGGCCTCAGCCTCACCCCCCTGAGACGAGGGAGATGGCCCCCCGGCCCCCCGGGAACTCCAGGGCTGGTGGGAAGGGCCAGGGCCGGGGTGGGCGGACCTCCGGGGTCTCCCCTACCCGGATTCAAACAACGTGACATCTCCTTCCTCCGTTTTTACTTTCTTTGGGCAAAATCTGCTGGTGAAAAATAAAAGGGAAAAATGCCAAGGAACCAGGACCGAAGCCCAACACCTTCGCAAACCCCGTGTGTAGGGGGCGCTGACGCCCCCCAAGCCCCTGCCCCGGCCCGGACACTCTGAGGTCAATGCCATCTCAGACCCTCCCCTCCTGCCCCCGGACCCCCATGCAGTGTCACCAAAAGCAGCCTTGGGGGCTTAGCTGGGTGCCTGCCACCTGGCCTAGAACCACGCTGTCACCCACTTGCATCTCCCTGTTACCCTGTGTCCCATCAGCTGTAAAACAGTCTCCCTGGGGCCACCATCACTCAGGAAGGGGCGCCGGCTCCCTGGCAGGCAGGCAGCCTTTGTGCGGACGCCCTGCGTGGCAGGCCACGTGGATGTCACTTGTCCCCGGGCCTGGTGCTCTTGTGCAAACGCACGACGGGACTCAGAGGCCTGGAAGAGGGGAAGCTGGGCCCCTCGGAGCCCTGGCTTTCCGTTAGAGACGTCGTGAGGCAACTTCAAGTCCAAGTGTGGTAACGGGATCTCCGTGGGACGGAAACACAGTGTCCTCTGCCGGGCCCAGCGGCCAGTCTGGGTTTGGCTTGGGATTTGGGTGTTCTTTAGCTTTGGAGACGCGGAGTCTCATCTGTGTCATCACCTCCCCTGGGGGCGTGGTTCGGGGGCTGGAGAGGAGGTGACAGCGCCCAGCACGGGGGGACGGTTCGCCTTGGGGTGGGTGTCCTGGGGATGGCAGTGACCTTGAAGGTTATAAATGACCTCAGTGACGACGGCCCATCCGTTCATAACCCTCCAGCATCTCCTTACTTCCTGGGACGTGGGAGCGAGATGCTCCTGCCAGTCCTGTAGCTGGGACCCTGGGAGGAGGCTTTGGGTGGCGGTGACCAACCTGGGCTGCTCAGGTCGCAGGGCGGTGGTGACCGAGCTGGGCCACGACACAGGTGCTGCTCGGTGTGCCCCCTGCGGCCTGCCACGCGAGGACCCCTTGTACCTAGGACACAGGCAGGCTTGCTGTCCACGTGCGTTAGGAAAACTCGAGAAACCGCAGCCGAGACAACGGCGACTGTGTTAGCAGGTGGGGGGGTTAAGCACACCGGGCGTGGGGGTCCCCAGAGGGCGTTCTGGGGGAACCCACAAGTGGGTCTGCGCTGTGGTGAGAGTCAGAGCTCGATGCACCTGCAGGAGACCCCCATTCAAACTCAGCCCGGCATTCTGCCCGTCCTCAGGCCAGGAGCTCCCCCAACTTTGTGCAGAACCCCCCAGAGCCAGGAGCCAGCTCGGGGTCAGGGCCTGCAGGCACCCCTGACACCCCTTGGGGGTGCGTCCTCTCCAGCCTTCAGAGGAGAAGACGGTTCCCCCCGGCCTGCCCTGGCCCCCACACGTCCCCTCTCTCTGCTGCAGGGCTGCAGGCTGGAGGCGGGGGTGGGGGCCTGAGGGCACGTCCCCCTGCAGCCCCTGCCCCCCGCCCCCCCTGCTCCAGTGGGAACCGTGGAAAATAAGCAATAGCTGCTGTGAACCGGTTCTGAATACGAGTCGGTGGATAAGATGAGGTTTCGGCGTGACAATAGAGATGCTGTGACAATGACTTCGCTTACGAAACCTGTTTTTCCCCCTGACTCTGCCTCGGTACAGAGCTCGGTCAAGGGTGGGCGACGGGGCACGTTGCTTTCCTGGCATCGCTCACTCATCCAGCCTGAACTTCCCTCCCATCTGCGAATCCCACCGGACGGGCCCGCCTGCCTGGGACCCCTTCCCGGCCGAGCGACAGGTCCCTTCCCCCAGCACAAGGTTCCTCCCCCGGCCTCTGGGTGTCCCTGACACCTCCGCCGCAGGGGCAGCCGCAGCAGACTGGGCCGAGCAAAGCGCCCAGGATGCCGGCTGCCTGGACCCCTGCAGGCCCCTGCTGTCCCCCCTCCGGGGGACAGCTCTGCCACGTGACGTGAGGTTTGGAGCCAAAGCCCAACCAGCTATGTGACTTGGGGCACGTCACCACCCACCCGGGGGGCTCAACAGGAGACAACTCGGACGTAAAACACGTTCAGAAACTGTAGCGTGCAAGGAGAATCCCGGTACCAATTGCCATCGAATGCCAGGCCGTGGAGCAGCACACCAAGGTCCCGGAGGGCAGCAGACCAGCCCCGGGGCCACCAGCTTTAGCCCAGAGTCTGGGGGCAGCACCGTAGGTGACACACACGTAGAGTTTTTGCAAAAAGCCCGGGGCTAAGTGTCCCGTTTCAGGGCTCTGGTTCAGCAAAGCCGGCACAGGTGGGCTGCGAGCCCGTGAGGCCCCTCCCCCAGCCCCGCCGGGCAGCCGAGGCCTGGCGCCACCCACGCGTGGTGACGGTGGATCAATGCCCAGTGACCTGTCATTAGAACCCAGAGAGCTTCAATGACGGAGCGGCCACAGCCCCACCCGGGGCCGTCTGGCAGGGACTCACCTCCAGCTCTGCTGACCTGCGTCCGTCACCAGGCTGCTTCGTGGGGGGACAGCCTCCTTCACCAACTGGGAACCTGCCAAGGGGCAACCGGTGCCACTCGGAGCGCGTGTCGCCCCACGAAGGCGGCTTCTTCCCTGCCCAGAGGGTCTGCGTTTCGGGAGGGGCGGGCAGGGCCTGGGCGAGGCTGGGTTCTGCTGTCGTCCAGCCCAGGCGGCTGTTTCCAGGGGGAGTCATGCCGGCCACCAGGTTCAGCTCACAGACTAACCCTGACGCGTCTTTCAGGGGGCTGCCCAGGTCCTAATGGGCTTCTGACACTTGTCACAGGGACTGTGACAATTGCCTTCCGGCCCCAGCTGCTTAGCTCCGTTGGGCAGAAGGTCACGTTTGAAGCCAAAGTCGCGGGCTCCCCAGGCTCGCTGCCCACGTGTACGGTCACGGGTGAAGCCCCGAGCTCCAGCCAGCCTCGGGGGACAGGCAGGCCTGGGGGCGGGGCCTGGCTCCTCCAGCCGGTGGCTCTGTCCCACGGGGATGAGGCTCTCCCAGGTGGCGCCGCGCGTTCGTGGAGGGGGCGTGAGGAGGCCCGGGTGCACCGTGCGGTGGAGGTAGCTGCTTAGACGTAGCTCCCTGTTCTGAGCTGGGGGGCCCAGACGAGCACGTGCAGGGGACCCCGGGCTTTGCCAGGGACGGGGGTGAAGCAGCTCCGGCCTCTGCCCGCAGAGGGCCAAACGGAGAAGGCACGGCCCTCTGTTGCGGGGACACCGATTTGCAGGTGGCCTCGGACATGCGTGGGTTACAGGTGTGGTGGGAGGCGCGAGCAGGGCCAGGGCGTGGGGTGACCGCAGGTCGTTAACCGTGACTCAGAGCCCGGGTCACCGCCGCATGGTGTGAGCCCGCCTCTGGCCACGGTGGCCGGAGGCTTCCGGCGGTGTCCGCTGTCTTGTCTGGGGACCAGCAGAGAGCTGTGAGGGCAGGAACGCGGGACACAGTGGAGTGTGCACCCAGGCCTGTGAGCAAGTCGGTGAGCCCCTCTCTGCCTCCGTTTCCTCTACCTGTGACCTGGGGGTCGTCCCGTGAGCTAACCCAGAAGATGGTGAGGGTCACGTGCCAGCCGTGCCTGGGACGGGGTGGCATTCTCCCCTGACGACCAGTCTCAGCCAGGACCCCCACTGGGCACCGAGCTCCTCCGGGACCCGGACACGTGGCTCCCTGCGCCTCTGGGCGCACACCTGTGCCCACACCCACCCAGCGGTCCCATCAGCATCTGCCGCCGGCCCCCCGCGCCCCGGACAGCGACGTCCTGGGGTACTGGGCTCGGCAGCCCCCTCGGGTTTGCAGGCCGCGTCGGGGCCTCGGCCATCGCCCCAGGAGCCGCCTGTCTCGCATACTAGTAAGCGCCGGCGTCCGTCCCCGAGGTCTCCGGGCTCCCCCCTGCTGGGGACCCGCAGCCCCACGAGAAGGCACCGAGGCCCCCTGGAGACCTTGATGAGGAAGCAGTGGACACGGGGGCGGGGGGACACAGAGGCGTGGCCGGTCTGCAGCTCGGCCCAGAGGGGACCCCCCCCCCCCGGAAAATTATTTTAGTAACTGACGGGACGTGGCATCGGGATGCCGGCTGCCGCAGGCCAGGGCTTGGGGGGCTCGCACCCCGGGGGGAGGCAGCCGGGCTCTGCTAATACTGACGTCTTCATCCCCTCTGATTAGTCCCCCGGAACCCGAGGACTGTGGTCGCGCCTGAACGCAGTGGCTCTGGCCCCCAGCGGAGGGTCCCCACCCGTCATGCTCCGGGGGCGGGGGTGCTCACACCCGCCCAGCCCCAGTTCCCACAGGGGGACAGAGGGAGTCATGGAAGAGTCCCCAAGCCCCCAAACGGCTCTCTGGTTCCGTCCCCGTGCGCAGGCCCAGCGAGCTCGGACGACTCACGTGCCTGGAGAGCCCAAGTCCTGGCTTGGAGGTGGGCCGTGCATAATCCCAGCCCCCACCTCATTCTGAGACACCCCCTTTCCCAAGGCCCCCTGGATTTAGCGGGAAACACACACAGGGCTGGGGGGACAGACGCACTGCAGTGCGCGGCCTGGCTCGCAGCCACACACGTGACCCGCTGAGAAGTGGGGTTCCTCCTCCTGCCCCCCCCCACCCTGGACCCCTCGCACTGCTGGGCTGCAGGACCGAGGTCACGGTCCATCCGAACTCGCCTCCTGGCCTCCGGCCTCCTGTGCTGCTCTCCGTGAGCACAGATGCCAACCTGTCACTCCCGTGACGCCCCCCACCCCCAAGGGCTCCTTGTCACCTGCAGATTTCGTACGTACGTGCAGGTGTCCACTGACTTTGGTCGTCTCGTGTCCACTGGATTACTGGAGCAGCCGAGAGAACCCTCAGGGTAGAGAAAAGGGTCTTCCTGCCCCATGAACTTACCGTTAAATCGGAATTTCTGGCGGGAGGGGAGCCCGGGATTGGTTTCAAAACGGGAATAACAAAATAAATGACACGGTGAATAAATAAGGAGGGAAAGTCAAGGGCAATAAACGAGGACAAGCAGAGAGGAGCTCCCAGGGGGACTGCAACGGGCACACAGGGCGGACACCCCCAGCTGGAACCGTCCCCGCTGGCTGTGGGGCTCCGGGGGAGCCCGCCCCTAGTGCCCACCTCTGCGACCTGGCAGCTGGCCCCCCGCCCGCAGGTCTCAAAGAAGTGACACTCAGGGGCCACAGGGACTGTGACTTCTAGAACAGGAGAAAACTGGGTCAGGTCAACCCAAGTGGGCCAAAGCCTCAGAAAAGGCTCCGAGTGAATATCCAGGGACAGACTGGGGACCCCCGCTGGGACGGGGGCCTACGACACTCTCACGGGTGGATGACTGAGCCTTGCGGGGTGCTGGGGGGTAGCCAAGGACCTTTCTAGAAAACAGAACGTGTGGGCTTGGGCAGACTGGCTGCGGATGCGCAGGGCAGCGGGCCGCGCCCACGGACCTGAGACCCGGAGAGGTCGCCTCTCCGGCCTGAGCCACACTCTTGTCACCTGAGTCGGGGGCAGATGGCGAGCCCACCTGTGGGTTCGGGCTGGCACTGCACTTGCACGTCACGGTCAACGCCGAAGAGCAGAGGCCAGGGGGGCAATGAACGCCCTGGGAGGTGCGGGACCCCCAACACGCAGGGCCTCCCAGCTGCGGCCCAGGCTGCAGACTTCGTGCCACGGACCGGCGCAGGGTGGGGACAGCTGGGCCTCCTGAATGACAACGGCTCTGGGCTGGGGCAGGAGAGAGGGGGTGGGGGGCTCGGAAGAGGGGCCGGGGCGCAGCGGACCCAAAACCAGTGTGTTCTGCCTGTTTGTGTGCGTGCGTTTCAGACGCTGACTCCCATCAGACCAGACGGCTGATTTAAATAGACCCCGCAGGGTGACGCGGGTGTCATCATTCCAGCGCGGCCCGGGGGAGCAGCTGGCCGGGATCCAGCCCTGGGACGCACGGCTGAGGCCTCGCCCCTCTGTCCACTCCCGGACGGTGGGAGCACAGGCCGGGGGTGCGGGGATGGGGAGGACAAGACGTCAGGACCATAAGGAAGACCACAGGCCACGGGGCAGAGGGGGGGTATGGGGGGGCACGGGGCAGAGGGGGGGCACGGGGGGGCACGGGGCAGAGGTGGGGCACAGGGGGGGCACGGGCGGAGTGTGGGAGGGCGAGGAGGAGGCCGGAAGGAGCCCCGTGCGCCCCCAGCCCCGGGGGGCCTCCTGGCGCAGCCCACCCTGACGCCCTACAACCCACGCTCCGTCCCTGCACTTCCGGCTCTGGTCAAAGAGCCCCAGACTGTTGAGGGGGCCGGGGCAGCGGTGGGGGCATTCCCAGGGGCAGAGTCCTCAACGGCTGCTGGGACCCCCGGGGGCAGAGAGCCCCCTACCCAGCGGGGCAGCCCACGCCATCGCTGCACGGGACTCCCGGGGGAAGTCGCAGGCCCCATGCTGGGTCGTTTGGTCCCTCTTGAGTCGCTTGGGACAAGCAGAACCCCCAGGCCCGCCCTCCGCGAACAGTGTCCGGTCCCTCTCCCGCCTCCGCCCTTCCGTGCCAGCCTTAGGCTCCCCCCACGAATCCTTCTGGGTGCTGGTGGCTGCATTCCCTGCTGCAGTCAATGCAACAAAATTCCAGGAGCAGCAAGGGACACTTGTCATTCCCTTCTTTATTGTCATTCAACATACAAAGTCGGACGATGAAGTTCGCAAACTCGTCCCAGAGAAAGTGCTGCATCCCTCACTGCTGAGTGTCACTACGGTCACCTCCGATGTCCTCCCCTTGGGACGCCGTGCACCAGCACCGAGGCCACCCTTCAGAGCAGTTCTGGAACTTTTTCTGGAATGG
Source organism: Lyroderma lyra (assembly GCA_004026885.1). Classification (NCBI taxonomy): domain Eukaryota; kingdom Metazoa; phylum Chordata; class Mammalia; order Chiroptera; family Megadermatidae; genus Lyroderma; species Lyroderma lyra. The sequence continues at coordinate 21,005 of PVJL010012092.1, forward strand.
CCATCAGGGCTGTCATCGTCCCCAAAATCTGACAATGAAGTTCGAGAACCTGCTACTGAGCACTTACACTGGCAGCCCTGCACAAAGGACTCAGTAAGGTGTCACAAAGGTGGCAAGGGTACAAGGTGACGGCGTGCAGGTCGTCCTGGGCCTATTCGCCCAGCGCAGGGGCTCCCGCCTGAGGCCCCGGCTCCTTCCCGTCACCGGGGGACGTGGGACTTCCTTCTTCCGACTCTGCAGGGGGTGTCTTGCTCGGGAGACAGACCGAGTGACCGTTTGTCTCCAGCCGTTCGGCTGACCACCCCCTCTCCCCGGAGTGCACGTGTGACCTTCACACGACCCCGCGCGGGCGGGAGGGCGTGGCTGTGCGGACTGGGAAGCTGGGGGTCAGAGCATCGGGCAGCTGGGGGTCGTGCCAAGGCCATGCCACCTGTGGGGAGCACAGCCGGGGACAGACACTTGGCCCCACCGCCGGGAGGAGAGCTGGGGGGAAGCATCCTTTTAGGAATGGAAGCATGGAGCCCAGGTCAAATGGACAGCTACGGGGCGACCGACGGGTGACCTGAGGGGCCTCTGCGGAGGACGGACAGCTACGGGGCGACCGACGGGTGACCTGAGGGGCCTCTGCGGAGGACGGACAGCTACGGGGCGACCGACGGGTGACCTGAGGGGCCTCCCTCTGTCTGGAAGGCAGCTTCACGGTGGCAGCGGCTGGAATGACCTTGGTTTTACACGTGACCTTAGCCAAAAGGCCGAGAAGCGATCGACCTTGGTTTCACAAGCCGGAAGCAGCGCCTCATTTGAACCAGCGAAGTGGCCCCCACGTATCTACCAGGACGCGGGGACCCAGCTATCCAGCCTCTGGGACCTGGGGCTTCTCCAGTGGACGCACCAATGACGCTCTGCGCTCACCAGACACTGTGCCAAACAGGAGGTGACGGAAGACGCCCCTGACCAGTGCACTGTGCTCACTAGAGCGCTGGGGACAGGTGTCTGAGCAAGCACCGCACACTGTCATGCGAGCGGCCCCTTCGACACCGCACGTCTCTATTTCTGTTTCCAGGTTGAAGAAAGAAACGCCACCTTCTCTGTCCACCTTCGTGGGCATTTGCGCGTAGTACGTCCTCCTACAGGTCGGACGGGTCCAGCCGTGACTCATCATGACAGCGCTAGTCCCGCGGGGCCTGTGCATCCCCAGGTGTGGGGACAGCGATGACAAGGTCCTGGAAATGCCACTTCTGGATCAGCCACGAGGAAGGGTCAGTTTGTGGGCCGGACTCAGCCCTGCCCCAGGGTGACAAGTGACAGTCTCCAACGCTCCCCCACTCCCACCCCGATTTCAGGGGCCCCGCCAAGCGCCACATGGTTCCCCCACCCGCCTCATTTGCGGCGCAGCTCGCCCTAAGTAGGGCGCTTGGATTAATGGGGCCCCACTGGGCTGTGCGAACGGGGGGGCGAGGACGTGCTGCGTCAGGGCCGCGGCTGCCCAGGAGCACGTCTATGAACGGACACGCGAACACAGTCAGGAGGTGGGGGAGCTCAGGGTAAGGGCCCCCACCTGGAGGTACCCGCCTCAGGGTAAGGGCCCCCACCTGGAGGTACCCGCCTCAGGGTAAGGGCCCCCACCTGGAGGTACCCGCCTCAGGGTAAGGGCCCCCACCTGGAGGTACCCGCCTCAGGGTAAGGGCCCCCACCTGGAGGTACCCGCCTCAGGGTAAGGAGCAGGGAAGGGACAGGAAAGTCACATCTTACGGGATTCCTGCTGCATGTGTTTGGAACTGGCGCAGCCAGCTTCCGGTCCCCAGGTGACACAAGTACTCCTGAGCCACCTGAGTCTTGGGTTTTGTAAGTTTATGCACGGTGATCTCATTATTTTGAACTGATTAATTATTACTGCTTTAAAACAAAACCACGATGCGTCTGATTTGCAGACTTCCGTGTAGACACTTTCTGTCCCCTCCCGTCCCCGCCCACTGTCCCGTGGGGGACCCCGGGCCTGCAGCCCTGCAATGGTCATGGCAGTGATCTTCACGGCCTCTTCACCCAGACTCCCCCGCCCAGGGCAAGAATGCCCTCGCCAGCGCCAGGGACAGCCAGCCAGTGACGCCGGACCCGCTGGGGCGGGGAACGTGCCACCACCCCGCTGCAGGGGCCCCCACGGGCCCGGGGCCCCCCGCCTCAATCCGAGTGCCCAGGGCGGGTGCCGCGCCCCAGGTGCCTGAGCCTACAGCGACAAGCTGTTCACGAACAGCACCAGAATGTCACCACCCAGCCACGTGACTTTAAAAAAAAAATCCATTCTTCTGGGAAAAATGAAGTCCGTAACCACGGACCTGCTCTGGGGCCCCCGCCTGCCCGTCAGTCTCCCCCTTAATCGCCGAGTGCGGCTTCCCGATGAGCTATTTTGAGGACAGAGAGAGCGGCTTCCAGCCCAGAACCGGTGGCGCTGCTCGGCAGATGGGGCCCCCGCCCCCCGCACTTTTGCTTGCATCTCTCAGGGCGAAGTTGGGGGTGAGCCCACCCCCTGGCCCCACTCACACACGTGTCACCCCCACCCCCGTGGAGTCCCGCCTGCAGGGGGGCGGAAAGGCTGTGAGTTCCTCGGGAGGCGCCGGTCTGGGGAGCCACGGGGGGTCCCCACCCACAGGCCCAGGGGCCCTGAAGCCTGGGAGGGAGCGGGACCCCGGGCTAGGGCGTGGGGTATAGGATGCCGGAGCCGTGGTTCGCTTCTGGGGACACCCCGCGGGCATCTCGAGTCCACGGAGCTTGTGCCCAGCACGTCCCGTCGGCGCCCAGAGAACAGGGACCACAGCCCGGCCGGCCACCCGATGTCCCCGTGCCCACTCTGCGGCCTGCAGGAAGCGGCAAGTCGGCCGCACAGTTGCCGTGGCAACCGCGGTGCTACCTCCTCAAGGGGGAGGTGGAGAAGGCACTCTGGCTGTGGCCTTTCTAGAAAAGCCCATCTGTTTCTTCACCCCAGGACGACAAGCCGAGGGGACAAAAGACAAAAAAGAAATGGGCATGTGGGGTCCAGAGAGAGAAGGGAAGGAGGCGTCTCCGGGACGCTCTGAGCAGCTTTGTGGACGGACGTCCTCCCCTCCCTGTGGGGAGGGGACAAGACACCCACAAGGACACAGGATCCCGGGCGGGCAGGCCCCGTGGCCGCTGACTGGGGGGCCGCAGTCCTCGGGGGGGCCGCCTACCGGCCACAGCACGACCTCTTCCTGCCTGGGCGGTCGACCCGAACGGCCTCCTCCCTCCCGGCCTCCTTCCTCACGGCGTCTTCCTGCTCCTTGAGGACCCTGGCAGAGGGGAAGGTGTCAGGTCAGCAGGGGACAGCTGCTCGGCCCTCGGGTCACAGGCCATCTGGGCACCAAGAAGGGACCCCCGCGTCACCAGCGCATCAGAGAGAGCATTCCCAGGCTCCCCCTGGGGAGCACAGGCGCAGGACTACACCCCGGAGCCTCCTCAACGCTCCCTCCGGGAGGCCCCCCGGGTCCTCAGGTGGGGTCCACGCTCCCGAGAGCACCCCGAGCCTTCCTCTGTGAACACCGGGTCACTGGGTACCGGAACGCGAGGCTCCCTGGCTGGCCGCCTCCACGCAGCAGGGGCCGCTCGGGGCCGGGACTGTGGCTTTTGTCGCTGTGACTGCAGCCCGTCACAGTGCCTGCCGCACCGTGGGGCTCAGCCGATACACCGCTCGGTGCTGGGCTCCGGGGGAGGACGGTCCCACGGGGCCGCACGCAGCTCCGATTCAAGGGACGCGGCGGGGGACGGAGCGTGGGGAGCAGTCCCGGCACCGCGCCCCGGCCCTGTGCTGCCCAAGCGCTTCCGCCTGCAGGCGCCCCTCGGAGCGGGGGCCGGGGGGTCTGACTGACGTCCCCATCGGCAGAGTGGGGTGACCTGCCTCGGCAGTCAGAGGCAGAGCACAAGCCTGGAACTTTCTGCCATAATGCTCCCACCTCTCCAACGCACAGAAGGGATTGTTCTGGATTCTTCCATGACTGCAATAAGAACACCCTGGGGTGCTCCCGGAAGGAAGGCGGAGCGTTCGTCAGGTGGGGGGACGGAGGGACGGGATGAAAGGAGCCTCCGCGGATGAAGGGGTGAATGCTCAAGTTCTAAAGGTGCGGCCCTGTCGGGTTTTGTTTTCCTACGTTTGGTGCAGGCCGGGTCTTGGGGGACCTGCCTTCCCAGGGCCCAGTGTTTTGAAGGCCACCCTCTGGGTGCCTCTGGTCCCCAGTACAGCACCCCCCGCTCCCAGCTGGTGGCCCCTCATCCCTAAGATGTTTTAGCCAGTGTGGAGGGGCCTCTGATTTGGAGCCTCTGCATTTGAAAAGAGGATTCCTGGGGACAGGGCGGCCTTTGAGGCCCCAGGGAAGACGGTGGTGACAGGCCCGGGGGCTCTTTTTGGCCCTGCTGTGCTTGGCAGGCTGTCCCCGACCCCTGGAGTCCCACACTAAGGCCCAGGCCGCCCAGCGAGCTCGGGCAGATGGAAGACAGGTGCGGAGGGAGGGGGCGGGGGCGGCGAGGGCGGTGGCCCTCCGTGTCTGTACCTGGCCAGGTGCAGCAGGGACTCCTGGGTGTGGTGGCCGGAGTAGGCACTGCACTCATAGAAGATCAGGCTGTTCTCCTAGGGCACCAAACAGAGGGAGCTGGAGGCAACGGCGGCAGGGCAGCCCCGTCGCCCCCTGTGAGAGCGGTCTCTGTCCCCCCAGTCCTGCCTCACGCGGGTCCTAGAAGCCCCCCGCCCTGTGAGGTGCAACAGCTGTACGACAGAACCCTAAGCCGCCTTGGGGTTCGCACGTTCTCGAATTGCTCTCCGAGGGCGCCTGCCGGTGAGTGGTCATTTCCCCTCCCCGCCAGCATGTGATGCAGGAAAAGACAGGTCAGTGTGGGTGACATCCTCGGCCCCGTCCCCCACCCCCAGACAGTGCGGGGAGGGGGTGCACAGACCCCCGCACTGGGAGACGGGATTTGGCTTCCAGCCCGGGCCTCCCCACGGAGGGGCTGCGTGCTAACCTGCATCGGTCCCCAGTTTCTCTGACCCTCAGGTTTGCTTTGCTTTTCGACTGCCCAGAGAGAGAAATGGGGGTGCTAAGAGCACAGGCCGGAGTGCCTCAGCACCAGCCCCGGAGGCAGGTGCGCTTGGAAGCCAGGACGTTGGAGCTTCAGGAAGACGACACACGTACCTGCTCCGTGCAGCGGGCTCCCCACTAACCGGCGCCCAAGCGACCGGCACCGTGTTTTTCTGCCGGTTGCTTGAGATTTTGGTGGTCGCTTGGGTGCCGGGTATCGGAGACCCTCGCGGGTCTGGGACAGCACCCTGCCCTCGAACATAACGATACTCCGCAGTGCGACACCTGCATGGTCATTCCAAGTGCGCTGCGCAAAGGCCCCGAAGCCCTTTCCTGCCTGGATCTGGGACTGAGGATGAGGGGCCGTGGGCACGTGACAGCTCATGACCCTGCACGGGGACACGTCCCCCCGCCCACCGGGCCGGGCCCATCTGGGCCCATCTTCCCAGCCTGCGTGGTCATGAGCCCCCTGAGAATGGCGTGTCCGGGGGCTGCACAGCACTCTGGCTTCCCGGACACGGCTCCCGCCCAGTCCGAGGCAGCGGGCGCAGCTCGGGGGTGTCACACGTTTTGCTGCCCGATTTCCGTCAAGCCTTGTGGGTTCCCGGGGTGGGCCCCGCATTTATCTCGAGTCCGTAGCTCTGCGGCTCCATCTCGACAGAAAGAACGACCCCCCCTAACAGAGCCGCCCAAAGAAGGCCCAGCCTTGCGAGTCTTTGGGGTTCCCCCTGGAGGGGACCACGTGGGAACCCGGGAGAGGGGATTCAAGCACTGGCCGGGGGCTGACGTGAGTAGCCCCCCAACGACCTAAGGATCTGCAATCCCGAGTTGGCAGGACCAGCGGCTGGGACGCTCCCCACGGCCCGGCCAACCCCGTCGTGCCGTCCGTGTGGCCTTCTGCAGACACGTCCCCAGGCACAGGAGCTGGGCCAGGCCCGTGACGCTGGGACACCCGTCCCGCCCGCCGGCTTCCTCCCAGGAGGCCGTTGGTCACAGGCCCGGCTGCAGGGAGACGCCAGCTCACGGTCACCTTGGCCAGTTGCTCCCCGTGGCTCCGGGGCACCTCCCGCTCGCTCTCGTTGTCAGCCTTGTTGCCCAGCAGCAGGACGGGGACGCGGTCACCCACGGCTTCCTGCGGAACAGAGAGCACCCCAACTGAGAGGAGCCCCCACGGGCACCCGCAAGGGCACATGCGGCTGGACACACACGAGCTGGCGTGCGAGCCCCAGGCCGCCCCCGAGGCCAAGCGAGCACAAAGTCACCCCGAACGCTGAGCGGGGAGCCCCCTCCTCCGAGAGCCTCCGTTTGGGCCAGCGGCCCGGGACGGCTTTGCCCGCGGCCCGCACTGGCCTGACAACACGACGAGGTCGTTCCGCCGCCGCCTCCTTCGTGCCAGCTCGTCAGCGATCCTGAGTGTGACGGGCGGCTCCGTGTGGCCCAGCGAAGCCACAAGGTCGGCCGGCGCTGACCTGCAGGCTTCGGCAAGGTGCCCGAGACTTGGTCTCCGCGACCCAGAACGACCCAGAGGAAGGAGTGCCACGTGGTGTGGAGTCGCTCTGGGGGCCGCCGGGGTTAGAAGAGGCGCCTCCCGGGGTCCCCGGGCGCACGTGAGCTCCCTGGGGGTGAGTCCAACGCGGACGCGCACGGGTAGGTGCACAGGGCCCGCTTGTGATGGCCGTGTGCCTGACGGAGGTGACCGCGTGGGGCACCGGAGCGCCTGTCGCTGGGCACTCACGCTGCGCAGGGTCTGAGCGGCGTGGCCAGAGCACCTGCCCTTCCGGGGCTGCAAGTAGCAGGTTGATTGGAGGGGCCAACCCCGTTCAGTGCTCCGGTGCCGTGACACCCCAAGTGTCCTCTCCTCCAGGGCTGCACACCCCTCTTTTCAGGGAGACAGAGGGCCGTGGACACACAGCTAGTAAGTGACCAAATAGGGCCGTGCTCACATTTAAGCAGGGTGTCAGTGTTGCTGTACCTTACAGAAGGAGAGGGCCACAGGACAGCAAGGTCAGCAGGGGCCAGGAGTTCCGTCACGCAGGTCGCCATTGCACATACGTGTCCTAAGTCCACCCACAGGTTCACCTGTTCGCAGGTGAAATGCATCTCCATTTGAAACGGAGCCTCCGCGGCCCCTTAATCTACACATCCGTCCCCACTGGGCACTGGGGGGTCAACTGCTCATTTCCTGATTGCGAAGGTTGAGGCTCCGACAAGCCAAAGGAACCGTCAACGTCAACGTCACCGAGTTGCGAGGACCCTTTCGCCGAGGAGCCCACAGCTCTCTGACGTTTCCCTCTAAATTCCGATTTCTCATGAGCTCTCCGCTATGTAGCGTCTCCTTAGCTAGAGCCCCCCCAAAGCAGATGTCCACACATCCATAGTGAGAGGGCAGCTAACATCGGGGATGATGACTCGGAGGCCCGACAAGATCTTAGTGTCTTCGGACGCATCCAAAGAGATTCAATCGCGCGCACTGCCCTGGCTGTGTTAAGTGGATTGCAATAGTTTGCAAGTAAAAAACTCACTATGGCACAAGGGGGAACCCCAAAACCCCAGAACGATCTTCTGGAGGGCGGGCCTGTGGAGCACCGGCTCCCCTGCTGGGGGAGGGTTCTAGAACCCGTCTGCATCCGGGCACCAGTGGGCGTGGTGGGGAGAAGCTGCGTGCGGCATCAGTGTGTTGTTTTGGAGACTGTGTCACCGCATCTGCCCGTTTCACGATGGGTGACGGACACGGACACCGTGCAGCGTGACAGCGCACCTGCCCGCCCCGCGCTGGTGCTCAGCTCTGTTTGAGCAAATGCGACGTGACCCCCGTGCCCCACCCTCCCTGGTCACCCGATCTTGCCCAGAGCCACGTTTTTGTTTTCCTGGATAAAAAAGGTCCTCAAAGGGAAGCGTGTTGCCGATGTGGAAGAGGTGACACAAAAAAAGGCAGAAGCCCTAAAATCCATCAAAATCGACGAGCTCACGAGCTGTTCTGAGCCGTGGAACACGTGTCTCCATGGGTGCAACGCATCCCGCGGAGAGCGCTTTGCAGGTGACCGGAGTTAAACGTGAGCATAAACACACAACGTTTTACAAATACATTCCGGGGTTTTGGGGGGCCCCCCTCGTGCATAGAGAATGCCGTGGCTCCCTAGTACCGGCGTGTTGGCTCATGGGAGCCCTCCCGTTCTCGGACCACGCCGTGCCACAGAAACTTGGGCACAGTTTTTCACAGAAATGGAAGGAAAGAGGAGGAGGCAGGGAAATGCGCCAAACGGCCTGCTGCTCAGAGCCTTGCGAGAAGGATATTTGTAGACGTACGTGTGAGGATGACTAAGGCCCGTGGGATTTCTGGACATGGAAACTCTCCGAATATATGAGCATCTGACTTGAAATCCCGGGGCAGAATTCTAACCCGATGCTGGTCTCTCGGAACCGGGGATGGCCTCAGTTTCCCCCCTCGCAAAGGGCATGCTGGGGAACTGCAGGACCAAATGGGAGGAGGGAGGGAGGACCCCAAGACCGAAGCCCCGTGCATCACACACGGCAGCATAACCTCTTGGGGAAGGAAGGGACAGTCTTCTTTCTAAAAGAGATTCCTGGATGTAAAAATAGAACAGCTTCGAAGGAGCAGGAATGAAACAGCAGGCTCCGCGCCGGAGCTGTGGTTTCTGCTCACTGCCTTGTCCCTCAACAATTCGCTGTCCCCCCACCCTTGGCGTGGCCGGCCACTAATAATGGGGAATTAGGCCTGTCTCTGAAGACATGGCACAAAGAAGGGAGGACACACGAAGTCTGGGGAGCGAGCGGTCGTGGGCGGTCAGTGGGTGTCACCGCGGCCCACAGCTGGTCTCTGACACGGGGCCTCGGGGAGAGGTCAAGGCTGGGGCACGTGTCTCACGGGCCTCTCTCCCTTCAACCCCGCGTCTTGAGCTGTCTGCCTAAACTCCGCACCTTGGGCACACCTAACGAGGTCCGTCCCCGGGTACTGCTGGGGACAACGAGGCTCATAATTATGCACCAGATGAGGCAACACTTCCTTTGGCGTCGAAGGTCCCCCCAACCTCTGTGACATTTCTGTAGATGGTGGCAAAGGCTTCAGTCGCTTTAGCTGCCTTGCTTTGAACTTGAGCTTGTTGGAAGACAGATTTGTCGAAATCCAGCAGATGACACAGCTCTGACTTTACATAACAAGGGCTGTCAACGTGGGGCAGAGGACTGGCGTTCGGCTGAGGCGGTGCAGCTGTTGTGTGCGTGAGCGTGTGCGTGTGCTAATATCTATTTGCCGGGAGGCCAGGAAAGCATTTAGCGGCAATACTGCTTCCAGAACAAAAAAACTCTCTCGGCACATGAAAGCCTGCAGTTCTGCTAAGAAAAAAACTTCTATCTCGGGTGTTTCCATATTCATCCACCCCCTGGACTCTGAGTCAAAACAAGATTTATTTGTGTCGTTCATTGCAAACCGCCAGCACTTCAAGCTCGACTCGGAAGGTGGGAAGAGTAAAATCAAACTGCTATTTTCTGCTCTGAGCTGTACATTGTCCGCAACGACAAAAGACCACCGACTGAGACGCCGTCAGCGGCTCGTGATAATGGAGGCGGGTGGGCCTGGCCCCTTCCGGCAGAGCTGCTCTGCTCCGATGGGATGAGAAATGGTCACCTAGTTTTCAGGAGCAGATCTGGGCCAGGGGCCGTGGCGACAGGAGAGATGCAGAATGCCGTGGCCGAACCCTAAGGCCCGCGGACACGGAGGGCCAATCACCCGAGTCTGGGGGGACCACCAGCCCACGCGTGGGGGCAGACATGCCCACCTTGTAAAGCGGGGCGGGCTGTGCCAACGCACGCCAGTGCCCTCTGGGCTGGAAGGCTCCTCTAGGGTCCTCTGGCCCCCCTCAGAGAGTCAATGCCACACCTGGTAGAATGTGGGGGCCTGGAGGGATGTTTCAGTGCACGCCTTCACTGAGTGAGCAGCCTCAGGGTCACGGCCAGAAAGTGGCCAAGCTGGGACGGCAAGGACTTCCTTTTCGGGGACCGGAGCATCTGCTCCCGCCCCGCACACCGTCTTCCCAGAGGGCGTCTCTGCCGCGTCCAAGGTGGGGCACGTTCAGCCCACACTGCTTGTCGTGCTTGTCGGGCGGTGGGCGGACTGGGTACTGAGAACAGCGGGCCAGCACTCACTTCATTACAAGGGTTTCCGAACCTGAATGAAGCCTGTAATTAAAGCGCCCCCTCTGCCCGCGGCCCCCTCCCCCAGGTGAGGGAGTTCATGATGTGCTTGGAGCTCTACAGAAAAGCAAGGGTGCCCACACACACTTCCCCTGCCATCCAATTAGGTGTCAAGTCTGAACCTGCCACCTGCCACCTCTGACGGCTGGTTGCCAAGGCAGAAGGAGTTGGCTTTTCTAGAACCTTGAGGAGAGGAGCATTTCTGGTGCCATTGTTTCCCACCCTGCACGTGCAGTGCGCCACCTGGCACAGCAAGACCCCAGGCCGGCGCCCCGGGGCCCCCGGAGGGCCCTGGACCAGCAGCATCGGCCGCCTGAGTGAGCAATCCAGGGCGTCAGGTCCGGCCCCCGTACCTGCCGGGGCAGCCCCTGCGTCTTAGCAAGCTCTCCAGGGACTTGCTGTGCATATCTGAGTTGGAAAAGCATTTGTTTAGGCTGGAAACCGTGGTGCCTGAGAGTCAACGAAGACACTGAATTGTTATTTGTTTGTTGCTTCCTGGCCCCGAATCATTCTACCTGCCCTGCCATGTCCACAGGTGATCCTGATGGGCACCCAGGTGCGGAATCAGCACGAAGAGTTTAACTGTACCTTTTGCTGATTTTCCAAAAAGGAGAACTCAGACAGCCGATCACACCACGAAGCTCCATGCCATGCATGGGTAATTCGGAGTTCGGCACACCTAGGCTTCCTAAGCCCGTGGACCCACTCGGGCACATGCTCACGATGCTCCTCAGCCCCAGCCCGTACAGCCACGTGCCAGCTGTCGTTCTGTAGAACGACTAAAGTCAGGCTTCAAGCGGCAGCGATGGCCCTCAGGTAGCGCTCCACCGCCACCATCAGCGCCACGTCCTACCCGAGAGCCCACCTCTCCTGCTAGATCCCGGGCTCCCTGTGCACAAAAATGGAGCCTTAGCAACCACACCTCCCTAACAATGCAGACAGGGCGGTTCCATAGATTGGTCTCCACTCATCCCCATTAACCCCAGACAATCTGAACTGCCTCTACCCAACTGTAGGGTGTGTCAAAAATGAGATATTGAGGGACAATGCAATGTTTGTGGCTGGGACATAGATGATAAAAACATCACGCTCAGCAATGAAAAGTTGAAAGCTTTTTCTTTAAGATCCAGAACAAGACAAGGATGCCCACTGTCTCCACTTTTATTTAACAGAGTACCGGAAGTCCTAGCCATAGCAATCAGACAAGGAAAAGAAATAAAAGGCATCTAACTCAGAGAGGAAGAGGTCAAACTGTCATCATTTGCCGATGACATGATACTATATATTGAGAACCCCAAAGATTTCACCAAAAAAAAAAACCTATTGAAACTGATAGGTTGTAAAAATCGGTTGCAGTCTTAGACACCAACAACACTCAGAAAGAGAAATTAAGAAAGAGAAGTCACATTAGGCGGTGAACTTATTATACAACAAGCTGACAATGCACTGTAGAGTTGTATGCCTGAAACCTATGTGATCCTTGCTAACAGATGTCGCCCCAATAAGTCTAACAATAAAAATAAATTAAAAAATAAAACACAGGACCAGAATAAACAATCCTAAAATTTATATGGAACCACAAACGACCTCAACTGGCCAAAGCAATGCTGAGAGAGAGGAACCGAGCTGGAAATACCACACTACCAGGTATTAAAGTACACTACAAGGCTGCTGGACCCAAATCGGCATGGCGCCGGCACGGAGACAGACGCGCGGGTCGATGGAAGAGGACGGGGAGCCCAGAAATAACCCCTATCTACACGGTCAGTTAATCTAGGACAAAGGAAGTAAGAATTTACATCGGGGCAAAGGCCATCTCTTGGGAAAACCAGACAGACACATGCAAAAAAAAAAGAAAGAAACTAGACCCCTTTCTCATTCCATACATGAGAATAAACTCAAAATGGATTAAAGACTTGAATGTAAGACCCCAAACCACAAAACACAGGCAGTGGACTCTCTGACATCGTTTTAGCAAGGTCCTTTGAGATGTAGCTCCCTGGGCAAGGGACCCAGAAGTAGACGCGTGGGACTAGGTCAAACTAAAGAGCTTTGCGTAGACAGGAGACCGTCAACAAGACAAGCGGGAGGCGATGCTCGGCCGTGACGCATCCAGGAAGGCGTTGGTACCCAAATACATAAAGAACTCGGACAACTCAACGTCAGAAAACAAAAACAATTTACGAAAGGGCTGGCCACTGTGTCCTTTACAGCGGTGTGACAGGTGTGACAGGTAGGTAAGCAGGCTATGCAAGGTCTAGGGGGCTTGAGCAGAGGTTCAGTGTCAGCTCTGTGAGGACGGCAGTGTCCCCCCTCTTCTATCTGCTGCTCTAACCCCGAGACCCCAGAACGGCGGCCAGCAGGGCCCTGAATAAACGAAGGAGCTTAGCGTGGGGCCTGCAGGAGGCAGGAGTTGGGGCATGCTACCCGACTGTCTTGTGAATGAACCAGCTGGGGCCCTATGGGAAGAAGGAAGCCGCTGGCTCACTCCGCCCTTGGCCTTGACACCCTGCATTCCGGTCGTGAGGGCAGCAGAGCAGGCCGATGGGCAGGAAGTAAACGCACGGACAAGGCAACGTGGTGCACGTGCAAGTTGAGACGGAGGCTCCTCCAGATTACTGGGGTGCACAGAACAGTGCTGTTCCCCGGGGGCCCTGCCTGGGGCGACTCTGGGGTGATCCTGGGCCCCTCCCAGCATAGCCCAACCTGCCGTCCTGTGACGGGCTGTGACAGAGGCCCCCAAACACCCCAGCAGTGGTGCTGCTCCTGGGCTGGGCGCAGTTGGGCCCCTTGGAGCTAGAAAAGATGTGGAGGAGGGGGGACAGGTGGTGGTGAGACCGGGGAAGACCGTGGTTGTGACTCCATTTCAACCCTCTTTTCTCAGGGAGACCTCCCCGACGCCCCACTCTGTGTGCCTCCTCGATCCTCTCCCACTCACAGCGCTCCCGGAAATGACGACACGACTACCAGGGTCCTCTGTCCCCTTCGTGCCCCCGCCCAGGGGAGTGGGGACTGTGTCTGTCTCGTTCACGTCTGCATGTGCACGGTCACCCAGGTGCTCAGCTGGGACCGGCACCTGGACAGAGGAGGCCAGGCTGGCGGTCAGAAAGTGGGGGCAGGACCTGAGAGCCCCAGGCGCCCCCGGAAGGTAGGGAGCTCACCTCCACGCTGCTCAGCCACTGCCGGACCGACAGGAAGGACTGCCTGGCCGTGAGGTCGTACATGACGATGACACCGTCAACCTTCCTGAAGAACTGCTGGGTGAAACACCGGTACCTGCCGCGGGGGGCCACGGGTCAGCGGGCGCACGGCCTCCCCTCCGGGCGCGGGTTACCTCGGGGACCGCCCCTCACCTCTCCTGCCCGGCCGTGTCCCACAGCTGCAGGGCCACCAGGGAGCCGTCCACACGCACCGTCTTCTTGTGGTAATCGATGCCTGCAAGGAGAGGGCCTGTCACTGCACGTCAGCGCGTGGTGGCTCCGGCATGGCACCAGGCCCGGGGTGACAGCCCTCTGGGCGCAGGTCCCTGGGAGGCCGTGTGGGGACAGGGACAGAGTGCTGGGCGGGGAGACGTCGGGCCTGGCTTCCGGTTTCCTCCCTGCCACTTATTAGCTGTGGGACCTTGTCCAAATCACATCAGCTCTGTGACCTGCGGGCTCCTCACTTAGGGACCGAGGGTTCCGATGAGGTCACGTGTAGAAGAGCCGTGTACCAATGCCAAGTCCATTGTCATTACGTGTGAATTTACTGCTTCATCGCAAAGATGGAGAGGGAGGAAGGACAGTCCCCAAATTCCTCCCTCCCCACCCGTCTCTCGCCCCGAAATCTGTCTCGAACTTCCCCTAGTGGGGACGAATCACGCTTTCCGACTCCCATCGGCCACTGCGAGGGCACATGCAGGTGCAGGAGAAGGGGGAGGGGTGGGGGGTTACAAGAGAAGAAGGGGGAGGGGAGATCCAGGCGACAGTCACCCTCGAGATGGGCTTAGTGCTCTCAATCGCAGTCACCGGGCTGTTCGCAGATGTGTCCCTGAAGCTGTGAGCCTACGTGGAGTTGGGGACCACCGAGAGAGAGGGGACGGGGACGAGGACAGGCATTCCGTGCTCACGGTCGCCCTCACTGACACTCGTCTCTCCTACATCGTTTCAGGGTGCTCACCAACGCTTAAGGAGCTGCACCTTAAGGGACCAGATCGTGGCACCAGAGGCATCTCCTACCCCCTCCATAGAGGCCCGGCTTCCGAGGTCCTCACCCTGGAGGTGGGGACAGCAGTAGCAGCTTGAACGGAAAGAGACAGAAGAAACGAGACAGACAACCAAGGGGCAGTGACTGGGAAAGGTCATCCCGGCCGCCGTCTGCAGGCACCGGGGCCAGGAGCAGAGGCGGGGGGTCGTCACCCCCCACGTGTCCGGCCCAGCAGGGGCTCTAACGGGGGAGGGCCACGGCGGGCAGTGCCTCCGTCTGGGCAGGGGCAGAGTGACCTGACCCGCTGGCAGAACGCTTTCAGTGTCTAGTTTCCGCCTCTCCATCTCCGCTGCTCCCCACTGTGACATCCGTGGGGACACACGCCCCACCCCACCCGTCACGCCTTCCCGCTGCCACTTGGGCCCAGGGCTTTGCTGGGGGGCAGGGAGCTTGTCCCACAGCGAGGCGGGTGGGTCCAGGAGTGCTGGAGGAACCGGGTCCGGGCTGTGGTGGGGTTGGGGACAGTCCCTGCTGGGCACTCAGGTTCTGACACATCAGACAAGCCCGTGAGCAGGGAGGGGACACAGGGGGTCAAGTGTAACAGAAGGGGCGACAATCACGTGGGCCCAGGGGCCTGAACTTCACTGGCCTCTAAGACGACGAGCCGCCGTAACATCCCAGGCGCCAGGCGCCCGCGTGCTGTGCTCCTGCTTCAGTCCTGCCGCTAACCAGCTCTGTGACCTTGGGGACATCACTTCCTCTCACTCTGGGGGGACTTCACGGAGGGGTGATGGAGGATGGGGAGTGGATCAGTTGGGTGTTCGCAATCTGTTCGGCGGTAGCATTCAATGAGCAGGTGGGATGACGCCTAACTTGTGACCTACCCCCTTCCTGAGTGACCTGTCACCACGGGGCGTGCCGTGCTGTGGGAGTGGGTGGTTCAAGCCAGGTGACGGGCTCCAGGCGGGGCGATGGTGACCTTTTGGGACAAGCCAGGCTCAAGCTGTCCTTTAGAGCAGGGGGTGGCGGGGAGTGGACGCGGGGGTGCCTGCACGTTGTCATGGAGAAGATGCTAAAGATATAAGGGTTTCTCCGGGGAGGTGGGGAGTAGGATGGGAATGGAACTGGCGGCCAGGACCGCGCATGCTGCTGGGAGAAGCTTCTGGAAGGAACGCCCTGGGCTGCGGACCAGCGTGGGGAGCCTCAGCCTCTGGCCGCCAGGCATGTCCTTCCTAAATGAGCCCCGGCATGCTGCCAAAGCACCCTGGACGTCTCCCGGGACACCCCGGGGCCCGAGCACACGCCCGTGACGGCATCTCGGGGTCCCTCGGGGGCGTCGGCACGTGCACAGGCCACACTGCGGTGCTGCGGAACTCACATTGTGCACATCAGGCTCTTATGAGGGGGCGGGAGCCCAGGAAGTCCCCTTGACAGCAGAGGTGACCTCGAAGGGACCGCTGAGTGGGGTACGGGGCGTTCCTGGTGGGGAGCGTTGATGTTTTTTCACTTCCAGCAAATGATTTCCCCTTTCCTGAGGCTTCCGCCTCAGGGGCACAGAAATGCACTAGACCCTGGTACCCTGGTTCCCCGATTTCATCCACAGGCGAGGCCCCTACGGGCACCCTGCTGGGAGGGTGCCTTTGAGGACCCCAGGACTCAACCACCTGCACCCCGCCTCCCATGGGCCTGTGCTCTGGGGGCCTGCCCCACTGAATGTCCACCTCCCAGCGCCATTGTCCCCTGTGTCCCCACGGTCGGTGCAGGTGGCCCACTCCCAGCCATCCTTCCCCGGCCCAACGAGGCTGGACTGTTCTGGGCTTGGCTCACAGGCTCCGCCCTCCTTCCTGGTGGGCTCCCCCTTCATCCTGGGATGTTCCCACTCTTTGGGCGGCATGGGGCATAAGGGAGGGGACAGGAGGACGGTCCAGGCATTACAACAGCTTAGGAAAAGGCCCAGCAGTGAGGACGGCGCCCCGGAGCACGGAAGAAGGGACCCGTCCGCAGCAGGGAAGCTAGGAGGAGAGGCCGGTTCAGGGTAAAAGGAAGAAGTCGGAGTGTCCCCCAGGCAGGGCGCTGGGGCAGGCGAAGCTCGTCGTGCAGGGACGGCTGTCCCACAGCCACAGGTCCCAGGTGGTGTGGAGAGAGACCAGCAGCAGTGTTGGGAGACCCAGCTCATATCCCCCATTTGTCCAACGAGGGCTGCGTGAAGATGGACTGACACCATGACGACAGAAGCCCACAGCCAACAGTCCGGGCACATGGACACGCAGCGGCCGCTCCGTTAGCCGGAACGCAAACAGCAGCAGAGCATCGGGGCACAGCCCTGCTGTCCCCGGGCGCGGGTGCCAGCTGACGGAGCGCCTGCTGCGTGTCCAAGTCGGTTGACGTGTCTGGAGCAGTGCGATGGTACGCATCGGCACTCAACGCGCTGACGGGTTCGCCTGAGTGACTCAGCTGGGTAGAAGCTGAGAAGTCAGGGTGTCTGGGGTACAGCCACAGAGCCCAGCGCCACGAGCAGCGCCAAGTCCTCTATCCGAATACACTTCTCCCAGAGTGGGGACTCACTGGGCCATCGTTGTCCACTAGCAGCTGAGCCACACGAGCGTCCAGCAGGCCCGGGGGTAACATCTGAGCTGCCCCCCAACATACACACAGGGAGGGGCAAGGCGAGGAGGCAGCTGGCTCACTGGGGTGCCGGGGGGTGGGGTGGGGAAGGGATGATGAGAGAGAGCCGGGCGCAGTGAGGGGACAGGGACCCAAAGCCCTGTCAGGTGCACTCAGGCCGGGCATAAGGGAGCTGTCAGTGGTCCCATCCCACGTGGAGTGAGCCTCCCGCTGGTGCTCTGGGGGCGGTGAACTTCACCTTGCCTTCTCAGGCTCACCGTGGAGCGAACAAACCCCGGTCCCCTACCAGCCGGGCCCCCCACGCCCCCCACGCCCAATGGGCTCCAAGTCCCTTCCTCGTCCCTCTTCTCACAACCTCCCCTTCCCAGAGGTGGCCGGGGACTCACCCACGGTGGCGGTCATCCCTGGGGAGAACCGGTCCTCACAGAACCTCCTCAGGAGGGACGTCTTGCCCACAGCCGAGTTGCCCACAAACACGATCTTGAAGAACCGGTCTGGGGCTGAGGGAGCACCTTCCTCCTGTGGACGGTGGACAGTCTGCTAACTCCTGAGACAGTCACTGGCCCCTGCCACACCCTGCCCATCACCCGTCCCCGCAGTGTCCAGGGGATGCTGGGGTCTTGGCCTCCACGGTAGCACCGGGAGCCACCCAGCCTCAGAGGCAGGTAGCCTGGGGCTCGGGGCACCTGCAGGAGGGAAGGGGGACGGTCATTCCACCAACACTTGTGTCCAGTGACTGTGTGACAGGCTCTGGGCTGGGCCTGAAGACACGGACGAGGAGGAGGCCTGTTGTACGGTGGACAGAGGAGGCCGAATGTCAGCAGACAACTGGGCACAATGTTCCCAGTGCTCTGGGCACGGGCAGGAGGGGCCCAGGACCCCCGGGGGACACTGTGCTGGGGCTCAAAGCTGAGGCAGACATCCTCTAGGGCAAGGGTCCCCAAGACTCCCCTTCCTCTCCCCCACCCCCCACCAGGCTGCACAGCAAGCAAAGCTTCATCT
>PVJL010012093.1:0-39087 GCA_004026885.1 Lyroderma lyra
CTGATGTAGCCCTCGTACACGGGCTCCAGGTTGTTCCTGCAGCTGTTCAGGTCCAGCTGCTGCAGCAGCTCCCACTTGGTCTCCAGCACCTGGTTCTGCTGCTCCAGGAACCGCACCTGGAGCCACCCCAGATGTTACCGTCGTGTCCCGTGGACACGCGCCCTGGACTCCCGGGGCTCTGTAGAGTTTCCTGACGTCCTTCGGCTCAAGTCCTGACTCTCCACTCAGGGAATTCCACGCAAACTAGACCCTCTACGAGGGCTCTTTCCACAGCCTTCTGGACAAAACCCATCACCGAAACTCGCTGAAGGAGCAGTACCTGGCCCAGTACCCAGGACACGTCCTTTCCTGGTCTCAGCTAAGTGTTGTTCCATACCACGAGCCGTTCCCTCTGAACAGTGCTGATTCCAGTCGCCTTGTGTCTTTTTTAAAGAGCTGGAGGTCCGTCCCGCTGTCCTCCCATCACTTCCTTTTTGAGGTTTCTAAACGGCACCCCCTTTGCCGATTTCCCACCGGCTCTGAAAAAACAGCACGCCCCCCCCCCTTTGTGCTACCTAGCTTGCAGGTCTGTCCTTCTCCCCCTTATGATCAGGGAGCCTTCCCCGCGGTCCACTCCCGGGCCACCAGGAGTCACTCCTCTCTCACTGGCCTGCCTTGTCCCCCTCGTGTGAGACCCACCTTGTCGATGAAGGAGGCGAACTTGTTGTTCAGCGCCTTGATCTGCTCCCGCTCCTGGGCGCGCACTTTCTGGATCGTGGGGTCCAGCTCCACATTGAGGGGGGCCAGGAGGCTCTTGCTGATGGTGACCTGATGGATGTCCCCAGGTGGGCACTCAGATGGGCACATGGGCCCCAGGGTCACGCTGGCAAACAGGCTGCCAGCAAAGCCAGTGGCCCGGACCCCTCCGTACCCAGAGGCAGGCCGGAAGCTGGAACCTCCCGTCGGAACGTCGCCACCAGCCACAGGGAGGACAAGACACCGGTCCCCTCGGAGGCTGCAGAGGCTCTGACTGCTGAAGCCAGCCCCGGCTCCCTTGCCAGGCACACAGTGCGAGGCGACACTGCCCCAGCCTTCCTCAGCACCACTGCCGAGGGCCCACTGAAGCCACCCTTGTCACCACCAGGCTTGACGTTCAGTTCCGACTCATGACGGGAAGGAGGGAGCTGACAGCTGGAGAAGAGCCGTCACCAACAGGCAGAGGAGACAACGGGCCGCCAGAGCAAGGGCTCCTTTTATCCTGGGGAGCTGGGGACACCGGAAAAGGGCGTCTCCCTGCTGTCCCCTCTCCTCCTGCTGAAGGCCCAGAGGCCATGGGCAATTAATTTGCGGAACAAAGATCTCCAAGCTTTTTGCAGCAACAAAGCGCCTCTGATATCTGCTGCCTTTGCAGACTGGAGGGGTCTAATAGGGCGTTTATCTGCGCTCCTAATTAGGGACCTGGAGAGTTATCCCCTTCGGAGATCTCCCAGCTTTAGTCTTCCAGGGCGGCCTCCTTCTAGCCTACCTATCAGCAAGAAGCAGGGGAAATGCCTGGCTCTGTCCGGCAGGACTCACCTGAATACCCCAGGTTTCTCCCAGGGGCCCCATCTCCCCACCAGGTGATCTGGTTGGGGAGCTGGGGTGTTCATGCTGGAGAAGAGAAGACTCAGGACACAGTGGGTGTCTCCAAACATCTGGATCCAAGAAAGAAGCTCCAGGGGACACTCTCTGGGTCACTCTAGGGGCCACAACTATCCAGCAATGGAACAGACCCTAGAAAGACAGTGGAAATGATCGCATGGCCCCCCAGCAGCAGTACTGTCTGGGGCTTTCTGTGCTGGGCAGGGCCTGGGTGGTGCTGACCTTGACATTGTCTCTCCGACAGTGAGGGCCTTTTCAGGCAGCTGGCAGTTGCAGCGGCTGGGTTTTTCTTCCTGCACAAGGTGATCTGTGCATCCTAGGAGGCTGGGCCATGGAGCAGCCTTGGGAGCTGGGACATTAGCCTTCTCTCCCTGGGGACAATGTCTGCCCCCCACACTCTCTGGGCAAATATTCCATGCCCAGTGACCAAGGTACAGGAGGCCCTGAGGCTCACTCCCGGGCTCTGGATGGGCTGTTCTGCCAATTTCCAGGTCCCTTCAGGAGCTGCTCAATCCTGGAACAGAAGAGACCAGTAACTCCAGTCGCTGCCCGAATGCTGGACTCTGACCACTTCTATAACTGAACTGGGAGCCTTGACCTGTTTGGGTCAGCCCCAGGGTAGTAGACAGCTGCTTTGGCTGCTGGAGAAGGGCCCGGGGGAGACGGTGAGCTGGGCAGCTGGAGGAGTGAGGGTCTGCAACGCTGCCCCAGAGGGCTGTCCCTTCACAGTGTTGTCCTCTCAGCCTCTGGGGCAGTGCTGGAAGCTCCCTCCCTGGGGACCTGCCCCCCCCGACCCTGCTGGAGGGCCTAGCCCGACGGCATGAGAGGGCATTACTTGCTTCTAAAGCAAGTGGTGCGTGCTCATGTTCTGAATGTCAACAAATGGTGTACGTCCTTTGACCAACACATGGCCCCGGCCCCCAGGAGCCTGCCAACCACTGAGAAGAATCCACACAAGAACTTAATCTGGGGCCAAAGCTTCAGAACAACAGAGGAGTGTTGTGAACAGGGCTTACAGGTGCACTGGGGAGGGGGCTGATTTTGATTAGGGGCTTTAGGGACCTCCGACACCAGCCTTGTACCCCCAACAGCACTCATCACAGGGGCTGCCTCAGCGCAGGTGTTCCCAGGGGGTTGAAGTACAGCTTGCAGTCAGAGGAGCAGTGGTGGCAGTAGCAGGCTCAGGTGTAGTCCCGGTGACAGCAGTGACAAAAAGAGGCAACGCTGACTGTGCACTTTGCATGCCCCCGCCAGTGTGCCGAGCGCTACAACAACTTCCACCTTAACCCTCACGTTACTAGCTTCACTTAACAGTTGAGGAAACTGAGGCTTAGAGGTGATAAGGTCAGTCAGCTGGTAAGCCCGAGCTGGGACTGGAATGCAAGTGTGTCTGGTTTCGAAGTCGGTGTCGCTAATCGTCGCCGTCACACAGTGGCACAGAGATTAGACTGAGAACCCGCGATGGGAACGGCCTGAGGCGTGAGGCAGGCCGGGCCCGCAGGCTCTGAGCCCCTCGTGCTAGTGTGTCTCTTATATGGTTGAGACCAGCTGATGACATGAGGAGAAGGGGAGGCTGCCCCCGAAATGGGATGGGGGGCTCATCTAAGGTAATTGCTCCAGATTAGACATCATTCTGATTCAGAGAGGAAGTCAGCTGAAGTGGGGACAGGCAGAAGGTGGAAAAGACTCACGTTCATGCAGGGCACCCCACACACATAGGGCACCCGCCCCCCGGAAGCTGGGCCTTCCCTGAGGAGCTCCTGATGGGAAATACACAGGTTCTGGTGAGCTGAGCCTCCTGGGCCAACTTGGCACCTGTACTATCTGGCTGAGTGTGGGGCGCAATCTGCCCGGGGAGTGGGCCCTTTTACCGGGGACCTTAACAGAACATTTACAAAGCAGGAGAGGTACGAGGCTGGCTCTTCAAGGCTGGAGAAGACTTAGGGTTAATAAAACGCAGTTCCCAGTGCCCAGGAAAACGCTGCAGAGTGCGCTGAGCCCACTTCCACTCCGAAGCGGTAGGCTGGAGAGAGCCAGGACCAGGATGGGGTCCCGGCACCCTTTATGTTCGATCCACACACTCTCACCGAGTGCCTCTCTGTGCCGGGTCTGCTGCTGGCACTGCTGGTGCTGCTGGTGCTGCTGGTGGTGATGGTGCTGGCCGTGGTGGTGGTGGCGGTGATGGTGGTGATGGCCGTGGTGGTGGTGGCGCAGAAGGAAGAGGAGCAGGCAGGGGGGATTTCCCGACAGCCGCGCTGTGACTGTGGCCCACGCCGATGTCCCTCCCAGCTGATTCCTAGGAATTTTAATTGCGGAGAATTGTCTTTGGCCTGCACAGTAGGCTCTCTGGCAGTTCCAGTTTTCACCGTGTTAGCCACCCTTTAATTAAGCATCACACTCCACACCCTGGTCTTTGAGTTCACTGGACTAATGAGTGTCCCAAGCCCTGAAGAGATTGGTTAACTCAACAAGCATACAACTGAGTGCCTACCGTGTGTACTACTCAATGCTAGACATTAAGAGATGGAGACATCCAAGACACTCTCCTTCCCCTCTAAAAAATTGAAATTGAACTTGAAGAGACAAACTATAAGCCTGCGGAAGTCGTTTTGCTGTTGTTACTGCTGTAGTTTAACTCCACGTGACAGTGTTCAATACCATGCTTAATGAATGATTCAGGTAAGGTGTTATTGAATTCTGATGTTTTTAAAGATTCAGACTAAAATACATTGGGCTGTCTGAGGTAGGGGTGGAGAACTGGAAGGTGGACCAGACTGGACAGGTGCACAGGGCATGCCAGAGGCTGTGAGCAGCCCAGGGGGGTTGTAGGGCAAGGTTTGCCTTGGGGAGCAGAGGTGAATGGGAGAAAGGTGGTGGCTAAGACAATTGCTTTCTCCCTACAGACAGTGTGGAATCATGTGAGGGCCTTGAGGGGAAGCAACATCTCAGAGCCAGTGTTTAGGTTGAAGAACAGGCTGTGTTACACGAGAACTGTGTGAGAGACAGGACCCCAGAGAGCCCCGAAGGAGCTGAGTCCATCTGTGCCGTGATTTCCCGCCATCTTGGTTGAGGATCTTCCCAGAGGGTGAAAGTCCTGCTTTGCAGAGCACGCTGCACTGGAGGTACATTGAAAGCAGTGCCATGAATTATCCCAAGTGACAGATCCAAAGTTATGTCTGCGTGGGCGGAGAATGGGTCCTGAAGGTCGTTTTACTCCAGTTCATTTTCCTTTGACTACTGGGCACAGTTGAGGGAACCAACGTTCTATAGATCAAGGTCATTAATGGAGAGAAGAAGAATCTTGAAGGATTCTTGAGCTAGTAGGTTGGTATTAAAGTAATTGCAGTTTTTGCATTGTTGAAATTTGGTGGTTGATATTGGAATACATTCTTAAATAAATGTCGTTATGTTATACATTCTTTTAATATGCGTTTCTTGCTTTATTTTTTTGTTAATGACTTATTACTTGCTGTTTATATTTACTTTAGACTATGGAAATGATGTTAGATAAAAAGCAAATTCAAGCAATTTTCTTATTTGAGTTCGAAATGGGTCATAAAGCAGCAGAGACAACTCGCGACACCAACAGCGCATCTGGCCCAGGAACTGCTAACAGAGCAGTGGAGGTTCAAGAAGTTTTGCAAAGGCGACGAGAGCCTTGAGGATGAGGAGCGTAGTGGCGGGCCATCGGAAGTTGAGAACAACCAACTGAGAGCAATCATCGAAGCTGATCCCCTTTCAACTACATGAGAAGTTGCTGAAGAACTCAACATGGACCATTCTACGGGCCTTTGGCATTTGAAGCAAATTGACAAGGTGAGAAAGCTCAATAAGTGGGTGCCTCATGAAAAAAATGGAAATTTTTTAAAAATCACCATTTTGAAGTGTTGTTTTCTCTTATTCTACGCAATAACAACGAACCATTTCTCAATCGGATCGTGGCGTGAGACGAAATGTGTATTTTATATGACAACTGGCGACAACCAGCTCACCAGTTGGACTGAGAAGAAGCTCCAACGCACTTCCCAAAGCCAAACTTGCACCAAAACACGGTCACGGTCACTGGTGGGTGGTCTGCTGCTGGTCTGATCCACGACAGCTTTCTGAATCCTGGTGAAACCATTACATCTGAGAAGTGTGCTCAGCAAATCGATGAGATGCACTGAAATGCCTGCAGCCGGCAATGGTCAATAGAAAGGGCCCAATTCTTCTCCACGATGACGTCCGACTGCACGTTGCTATGAAGTTTTGCCTCATCTGCCATATCCACTTGACCTCTCACCAACCGACTCCCACTTCGAGCATCTCGACAACCTTTTGCAGGGAAAACACTCCACACCAGTAGGATGCAAAAATTGCTTTCCAAGAGTTCGTCGAATCCCAAAGCATGGATTTTTATACTACAGGAATCAACAAACTTATGTCTTATTGGCAAAAATGTGTTGATTGTAATGGTTCCTATTTTGATGAATAATAATGTGTTTGAGTTTAGTTATAATGATTTGAAACACACAGTCTGAAACTGCATTTACTTTTGCACAAACCTAAGAACATTGGGGTGACAAGACTTGGGGACAAACTATAGCACCTTAGAATTGGAATGAACTTCAGCCTGAGCTCTCTGATTCTTTGAACATGAGCTCAGTGAAGAAACCTAATGCTCTCTGCCTGCCTGAACCAGTTTGAGAGGAACTTGTTTTTCGGTCCTTCTCCAAAATTAGCTAGCTCAAACAATGGAGTTTGTCTGCTTTTCTCGCATTCCCTCCACGCCCCCCTCAACACCCTGAACCTTCCTGACCTGCATTCTCCGGTCCCGGCGTATGGGGCCGAGGCAGGTGCGATGTGTACCCGAGGGGTGGGCAGAGCGCGTTGCTGCAGCCTGGGACTCCAGACATGGGGGTGGGGGTGGGCTGGGAGGGGATGTGGGGAGTGAGGCAGAAAGCCGTTAGTAACAAGGGGAAGGGGCAACGCTGGGCGCTGCCGATGAGGAGAGCCCCCCAGACAATTGTAGCTAAAGACCGTTTTGTAGGGTGACCAACTGTCCCAGTTTCTAAGACCGAGGGCTTCCAGGGCTGCAACCTGGAGAGTTCTGGAAAACCCGGACGGCTGATTGCCATAACCTCGCCCACTACAGCGCGGAGTGCAGAGTACCAGATTCTCCAGAGCTTATCGGGGGTCGCTGAAACGACATCTCTCCGAGTCTGTAAAACTTCAATACCAAACGATCCACTGGCCTCTCTCCGGCTCTGCGAGTCCCTCTTGCCCTGGCTCCGCCTCCCACCACGTGGGCATGCGTTCTCCAGGTTAGTTAGGAAACAGCTAGCTGGACAGCAATTTAAATTCAGTTCCATCTCACCAAGTTCCTGCAGTGCCCGGCCCGGTGCTGGGTGGAATCCCAGACAGGCGGTCACCACGGCCCAAATCCCCATTTCATGGTGTCATGTTAGAGCAGAAGCCTCCATCGATTAAAACTTAGCAGACGATGTTTAGTGACCTGACACCTGGTGGCGGATCCCTCAGCACTGCCAGTCTTAGAACTTTCTAGCGGCACGCCTGGGCGTCTTTCACAAACACCCTCTTCCTGCCCTCTCCTCAGCAGGAGCAGTTCCTTCTGTCTGTCTGCTGCAGCCTAGCTCACAGCGTCCCACCCTCCCTGCCTCAGTACAAAGCTGTCACAGCAGTTTCACCCAGCGGCTGCAGGGCCCTTAGGGCACCTTTATGCTGATTAGAAAGAGGTGCCCCTTCCCCTGGGAGGTGCAGCCCTTGGCCCGCTTGCAGAGCTGCATTTCAGCCCCCAGCAGGTCCTAGTGCTGGGCACTCAGGGCAGCCCTGGGCGGCTGGCTTGAATCCCAAGGATAGACTCCTGTTATGGTGGGGTGCTGGAGCCTCTGGCCAGAATTCTCCCAAGGGGAGGGTCTCGTCTACTCCGCCAGGCCTGGCCGAGCTGTCTGCCAGGCCCCTGGGTCCTTCCCTCTTTGAGCTCACTTCCCGACTCCGGCCCCTGTCCACCCTGGGAACTGCCCTGCCCTGCTTCCCTCTGGCTTAGGGGCCTGCGGACTCGTTTTCGTTTCCCAGCCCGTGAGTCCTTTTGCCCACAGCCCGTCCCCACGTCCTCTGTTCTTGCTTCCCTCCCTCCTCCGGCCCCTGCTGCTCAGTCTTCTTCCCAAGACAGAGCCCCGGCCTTTTAGTGTCACTCACTCACTGTGCTTCTCTTTCTTCCCTCTTTTATTTTCAAAAGAAGCTCCCTGGACTCTTTGCAATTCCCCCACCCCACCCCACCCCCTGCCTTGTCATCACAGGGAGCTTTTTTTAAGCTCAAATGCACGGAGGTGTGTTGGACAAGCACAGTCTTGCTCTGGGAAGGACACGTTTTCTTCCATTTACTCATTTCAAAATACCACCCCATTCCTGGATTATTTTACCCATGTTCCTACCGCAGACCACCCCACCCCCCAGCCGCTTCTGAAGGAAGTTTGTAAGGTGTTTTCTGACTCCCAGCCCCCTCTGTCACGTGATTCTTTTTTTTTTGTTTGGAAAGAGAACAGAGAGGCTGGGGGAAGTGCCTTTATCTTTTGATCCTGACTGTGAAGTTTGAAGTTAGATCTGCTTCTTCCTTTGCCCATTTCCAAAGCAAACAAGCTGGGCTGCATGGCGGGTGGTAATTAAGCCCGTCATCATTAATGACAAGCTCTCTATCTCCTAGGGAGCACTGCACTGCCCCGTCCAAGCAGGAGGAAGAAGGCCACCCCACTCCCACCTGGTCCCCTAGGGAGAAGCCACTGGACAGGTGGGCTAGGCCTCCGGTGTGGGAGAAACGGCCATCACCCTTCCCTGTGCCCTCTTTATAACTGAGCCTGTGGGGCCCTGGGGACAGGAATGGGATGGGGGCAGGAGGGTGACAGGAGAAGGGATTGAACACCCAGGCAGGGCAGAAGCACTGAAAGGCCTAGGTGACTGCAGGCAAGGTAGAAACTGGGGGGAGGGGGGAGGATGTAAATGTCGGGTGCCAAGAAAGAAACATAAAAATCAAGTGAATATTTTAGGAAAAGGGAACCAGAAAAGACTAGATTAGTGGGCAGAGATGGGTTGGTCCTGAGGGGAGGGGCTAAAAGGGCAGAGAGGGTGGAGGAGGAGCCCGGAGGCCGGAGGCAGGGGAACTGAGCCTCTCACAGTTTCACCCTGAGTGGAAGGAATGAGCTTCTTGCTGGCTGCAGGGAACGCTCCTCACCGCTACCCTAAGCACCACCCTCAAGGGTGCAGGCCTGCCACGGAGGGACTCGAGGCTCGGGAGGTGGGGCTTAGGCAATGCTTGGTGCTGGCACCCGAGGCTGGGGTCAGAGTGTGAGCTCCATCCAGAGCTGACGCCACCGCCCAGCCCCTTTCAAAAGTTCTGTCCACCTTCCCTTGTAGAGAGGAGGCCGGCAGACCAAGTCCTCATCTCCCCAGCATCCCAGACCCCCACTGAGGCAGATGGGGCTCTATGGCCAGGCTACAAGATGTGACAGGAAGCGGTGGGTTCAGGAGCCTGGTTGTAAGATGAGCCTACATATCGGGGAGCAGAGGGGAGTATGACACACACTAAGACACAAGCAGTCTGTAAGTGTGATCCAGTGAACACTGGGGCCTGGGGCATGCTGGCTCCAGTTAGGGAAAAGGAACAGCCAGGCAACGTGGTCTAAAAGAGAGCCCAGGGACAGGACTGGGAGGGACTAAAAGAAACAGACCAACAACGGAATTCACTCTCGACTGTCCAAACAGGAAGTGCATATCCTCATATACTGGGTCCTCTCCAGCCCTGGATCCACTGTGCCATGATTCAGGTCGTGAGGTAGGAGCAACTTGAATCTAGAATTTGGTGCTGCATCTGGAGTTTCAGCAAGAAGCATCTGGAACCATGAGAGCCCTCCTGGGGATAGCTGGATTAGAACAAGAAGGAAAGGTTCAGGCAATAAGCCTCTAACAGGGACCCCACCATCTACTGGGAGGTGTTGTGTGGACAGAGCATGGGAGTTGGGGGGCGGTGAATTGGGATAATGGAAAGTGGTTTGTGGGAGAGAAGAGACCCTTCACTGTCTCTGGTGATCCTGGCAGCATGTGTCAAATGTGAATGTAAAAGTCAAGGGATGGTGCCATAAGCAAATTGACTGTCCTATAAGCAGTTGCCATCCTGAAGGTGGCAGAAGTGATGAAAGTCCTGAAAGAGAGATTGGAGACAGCTGACAAAGGGCAGCTCAAACCTCAGAGCAGCTGCCAATGTGATAGAAAAAGTCTTTAAGATGCTCCCTGTCTCCAAAAATTCATGTCCCTTTCACCTCCTCCAGGAAGCCTTCCTAGATTGTGTGTGTTCAGCTCTGATTCCTTCCTTCCTCTGTAGCCCCTGGCTGTGCCTGGATTATCTACTACATTAGAGAGAGATATCTCAGAGTGCCCCTCAAACCCGTACAGCCAGGGCAGGGGGTTGCACACAGTGTGGGTGGGGTTGACAAGAATATTGCTAAAGAATGGGGGGTTCTCACTCCCAGAACCTCTGGGTCAGCACCAATGTCCTCAGGCATCCATTGAGGAAGAGCTACCTAAAGGCCTTAGGTTCTCTGACTAGAGGCAAGGAGGTTCAGGCAGTAGCAGCCCCCATCTACCTCTTGTGAGTGGTGAGGTCAAAGAGGAGACGGAGGGGAGATAGGAGCCAGGGCCTGGCCAATACGGAGGCTGGGACCAGCCTGGGCATGCCAGGGAATGAAGCAGCATCTCCTCCAGCTGACAGTTCAGCGATGGGCACGCAGCTTGTCCAGGATCACCCCCACACCCTCTCTGTGAGAGCCAAGTCCAGGGCCACACAAATGGAAGGTGCAGTACCTGGGTCTGATGGCAGAGGGCAGTGCAGCACAAAAGACAGGGTCTGAGGAGTTACTTTCCCTGCTTGGAGATGAGCAGGTGGTGGCGGGATGGGAATGTCCTTCGATGAGCAGCCTCAGCTCTCTCCCTGCACTTAGCCCGTCTCAACCAGGTGTTTGGGCACAGTTCTGCTGCAGATCGCCTCATCCTGAACCACTACACAGCCAGCAAACCCAGAAGGCTTTGCAAACACACATTAATAAAAATTGTTACAGTAACAACTTTTATTGACTGCAACTGTATTCCAGGCACTGTATTTCCTCCATTATCTCTTTTTGCATTCTCAACTCTCCTCTAAGGTGAGAACTTTGACAGTATCATGGCCATTTACTGTGTGATGTTGAGGGGGTTATTTAGCTCTCTGAGCCTCAGTATCCACATTAGTGAGGTGTGTGTTATTATACCAGCACTTTATGACAATAATCCCTATCCAGTTGTCAGAAGAGTTGAGTTGCAAGGCAGTTAGTGCTGAGAACAGGACCTGACACATAGGAAGCACTCAATGAGGACTGGTTTATGTCAATGCTATTTTACAAGGATGGGATCCTGCACTCGGCCACAACTAACCATTAGAAGTGCCGGGATTTGAAGGCAGGCGTGTGACTGCTCAGCCAGTATGCTAGACCCAGGGCTGCCATTTCCCTGAGATGGTGCTCACTTACGCCTGTTGTCTGAGGATCCAGTTCAGCATGAGTGCAGAACAAAAGTGTCCCAGTTTGGCTAATAAATTATGTAAATTGCATACATATGAAATGCATAGAAAGACAGAAATTTTAACCCAAATGTGTGTCATCATTTGCATGCCAAAGCATTGGGACATGCAGGTACCTTAAGCTCTTTCTCCCTGGTGAAGGCAAGCTGGATGAACATTCCTGCAGCAAATGTATGTTGACTGCTGAGTGTGAATCAGACTTGAGGACCCAGGGACAAGGGACTACGAGGGGCCAGACACGTGCACAGCTAACATGGCACCAAGAAAGTGAAGCACCAACTGTCATACAGTTGGGAATGGTGCTGTGGATGTGCAGGGCTGTGAACTTGAGTGGATCACTTGGCCATCAGGCCTCCATTTGCTCCCCTGTAAGAGGAGGGACAGGGGAGAGCTGCTAAGCCAGCAGCTCTAATGTCCCTTCTCATTCGATGCCTAATGACTGACTGAAGGGAGGCACCAGAACATGCACGGACATGGGAAGTGGCATTTCAGCTGGGCCACAAGGATGAGCGGGCTTTCAGTAAATGGGGCAAGGGTTCCTAAGATTGAAAAGTCGTATTTACAAAGGTCCGTGGGTGTGAAAAGTTCTGGCCTGCTTGGAAAAGGACTGGCGTGTGAGGACAGGGAATGATGTGGGAGGAGAAGGGGTCATGGGCACCTTGAATTGCCACTCTCACAGGAGGCTCATCCTTGGAAGGTCATCTCACCCTTGGGAATTCTGCTCTTTAGCACCTTGCTCAAGTCAACTGTGCTGATTCTGAGAAAACATTCCTGCAGAAACACACACGCACGTGCACACACTTAAAAGAGCTCCGTTCGTACGCCATTTAGTTTTTCTTCATAGCAGTTGTAACTACTGACATTGCATGATACAGAGGGTGCCAAAAAATGTATACACATTTTAAGCAAGGAAAAAATATTAAAATTGTAATATTCAAAATATATCAATAACAAAAGATGCATACAAGTCATGTTTGACTTCTGCAGTTACAGGAGAGGCTCAAAGTGGTGACCATCAGTATTTATGTAACATGTAGATAACATCTCTTTAAATGTGTATACATATTTTTGGCATCCCTGTTATATTCTATTTTAGTGGTTTATTTTTACTCTTCCCACCAGACTTTAAGTCAGGGGTGTCCAACTTTTGGCTTCCCTGGACCACATTGGAAGAAGAATTGTCTTAGCCACACATAAAATACACTAACACTAACGGTAGCTGAGGAGCTAGAGAAAGATCCGTGCATAATTTTTGTAATGTTTTAAGAAAGTTTACAAATTTGTGTTGGGCCACATTCAAAGCCATCCTGGGCCGCATGTGGCCCATGGGCCATGGGTTGGACAAGCTTGGTGAAAGCTCTCTGAGGACAGGGTCTGTGCCAGTTTGTTTACTGAGGTATTCCCGGTGCCTTAGCCATGCCTGACTCACTGAGGAGTGTTCAACGAGCCACGGTGATATATATGCAGTAAGTACAGGTGCATCCATAAACATACATACACGCAGGCCTCAGACTTTAGGGTGGAGAAGAGTTGGCTCTGTGCAGGGCCATTGTGGGGAAGCAGCATGGGGGAAGGGGGCTGGCAGGAGGGTGAGGAGTTGAAGAAAAAGAAGGACTGACCACTCCAGCACCAAGAGGCAATTAGCATGGGACATGAGGTGCTTTGGAGAACCGGATAGAGAATGGGGTGAGCCTCTCTGTAATGGGTGGTGATGTCTGTCTCACGGAGAATAGGGGCCCCAGAGCACAGGATGCCCTGAGCCTGTGCAGAGGTGTGTCAGTAACACATCTCAGTTGTTTGCTAGGAGAGCTCTCACCCAGTGCCTACCTGGCCAGGGCTGTGTTAGGCTGGAGACACAGAGGGAAGCAAAAGTTAAACCGAGAGAAGTTAGTCGGGGCAATGCAGACGTCGGCATCTTGGGTAGCAGACGGACACTGAGAATCAAATGGCATTGAGTGTTTATTGCAGATGAAGCAGAGAACTGGACATGACCCCAAGCAGAGGACAAAGAGAACCCTTAGTGATGAAGGCCCAAGAAAGTCACATGGGGACAGAGGGGCTGGCACCTGGCTG
The DNA here is from genome assembly GCA_004026885.1 of Lyroderma lyra. Taxonomy (NCBI): domain Eukaryota; kingdom Metazoa; phylum Chordata; class Mammalia; order Chiroptera; family Megadermatidae; genus Lyroderma; species Lyroderma lyra. The sequence continues at coordinate 13,298 of PVJL010012093.1, forward strand.
CAAGGAAGCATCCTGGGTACATGTGTTATCTCTGCACTTGGGGCAGTGACCCAGTGAAAAGGGGCCAAGGAGGATGTCACATCCCCGGCTTCCCTGCACAGGAGCATCACCCCACTGAGGACGACAGGTAGGGGGAGGGGACTGGGATGGTGGTTACAGGGCAGCACTTCCTGACATGGGAAGGAGCCCCGGAGAGGAGAGGGGGTGCTGGGCTCTGCAGCTTTCGCCCCTCATCTGGAGGCCTTCTTTTTGGTTGCACAGCTGCCGCTGGAGGTTTTGGTAAGCGGATCCTTGAGCTCGCTGCCACAGCTGCCTTTGGTTTTGAAGTCCGCCGCCGCCCCAGGCTTGTAGCTGTAATTGCTCGAGGTGCCAAATCCCACGCTGAAGCCAGCCCCGCCTGCCCCGGCCCCGGAGTTGCTGATGACAGCTGGAATGGGCAAGAGGAGAACCCAGGCCTGTTGGTCCTCCAGTCCTCCGGGGGCACCTGGCCACTCCCTTACTTCTCTCCCCTGGGGTGGCTTCCCATGGACACACATTTTCTCTGTTGTGTATTTTCCTTTTACGTGGAGATGTTAATCAGCACGGGTCATTTTTCATGGACTTGGCCCCACGCATTTGACCTTTTCCTATTGGCCTGGGTCAATCTACCGCTATCAGAATTTGAGCTTCTGAGGGCTCCGGCCGTGAATTTCCCCACAGGCTGGGCCACGTGCAGAAAGGCCATCGCAGGGGCCTTCAGATGCTGCTGCTAAAGGAAAGGGCTGCCAGTGTGTCCCTGCCTCTCCCAGGACAGCACTTTCCATAGGTTTAAATCTGAAGGAGGTAATTTCAGCCCTTTCTCATCCTTCCCCTTTCAGGTTCCCCTCGATAAACTCTTACTGAGATTCGGGGCCTTTATTTCGCCGGGTCTCAGTAGACATAGAAGGTGGCCGTTAAGCATTAGTCTCACAATACACTCTCAGGTGTAACACTGCTGAGTGTCATTTGATCTTCCTACAGCTTATACTTTTGTATTTCATGGTATTTTTCTCCATCCATTGCTTCTCTTTGGTGACTAAAGCCAGTTCCCTCTCGGTACCCCGTCTCCCCTGAACCCACTCTGGTATTCTGACTGCTCTTTGGTGTCCTGGAATTAGAGGGGCTTAGACTTGTAGCAGTAGGTGACCAAGGGTAGAACAGGGTCCTGCAGGTACTTACAGATGCTCACGGAATTTGGATATTCACCAGACATCCTGAGGAGGGAGAAGGAAAACAGATAAACCCACCATAGCCCATCACCCCACCTATCCAGGGGTCTCCTCCGTGAATTAGCCTCTCCCCTCGGAATATCCCACCTTCCAGCTCACCCCGGCCTCCTTCGTCCCTGTACACCCCAGCGGGACGCCACCAGACATGGAGAACCAAGACAAAAACTGCTACGAGGAGTCAGCTCTCCGTCCACGTGGCTTTGGGGTTATTTGGGGTTATCTGCTAGGTGGGGTACTTGTGCCTCTGCCTCCCTCTGGTTCTGCCCCGGGCCTTAGGCAATTAAGAGGAATGAGCTCATATCCTCACTGGGCCCCAGCTTTGCCAGAGCAACCTTGAACTTACATGACTCTTGGAGGCCATCTGCCGCTCCCTGCGCCCACCCTTAAGAAAGCACCGCGAAGAGCCAGGGATGCTCTGTTTCTCACATGTGGCTGACGTCCATCCTTCCTTTCCTACCACCTCTTTGGGATATTTTATAACTTAGTTCTTTCTTGCTGTCTGACTGGTCTTTCTACTGCATCACATCAAGTGCATTTTCCATCAGATTTTCCTTCATTAGCACCTGAACAGACCCGGACTGTTTGCTTTCACGCTTCCTTCTAAGGGGGAGAGCTAAGTGCTCCAGGCAAATGGTGTCTGGTCCTCTCACCGGCACTCCTCGCCCTCCAGCAGCTTGCGGTAGGTGGCGATCTCCACGTCCAGGGCCAGCTTCAGGCTCATCAGCTCCTGGTACTCGCGCAGCAGCCGGGCCAGCTCCTCCTTGCCCTGGTGCAGGGCGCCCTCCAGCTCATCCAGTTTGGCCCGGGCGTCCTTCAGGGCACAGTCGCCCCGCTGCTCGGCGTCGGCGATGGCCGTCTCCAGGTTGGCGCACTGAGGAGCAGACAGGTTGAGCGCTTTGAGTCAGAGCACAGTCTGAGATCCTGCTCAGGCAACCTTTCCTCTTTTGGTCTTGACCGTTAGTAAATGCTTTGAGGTCCTCCTGGTTTCTCCGTCCTTAGACATCACTAGAGGAGAACTTGTCCTTGGCTCCCCCTAACTCGTGCTGTGGCCTGTGAAAGTAGAGCATTCTTGCCGTGGAAGAGAGGAGAGGCAAGGCACAGAGGTCGGCTACTTGGGCTCGTGGAGCCCACCCTCTCCCTCCTGGGGTCTATAACATCAGCTATGATATACTGGGGAGCTTCCTGAGCTTTTTAGTCTTGGTTGTGTGTTTTGGTCACTTGGCTCAGGTTTTGGTGGCATCTATATATCTAGTTTCTCTTTCTAGTGTGTCCCCTTCCCCTGGAGTCACATTTGCTTCATCCCAAGGAGAGAACTGACTCTGAGAGCAGATGGAATTCTAGACAGTTACCCAGCAGGCATCACCATTCCCTTCCAGGCAGGCCCCCAGCCACACAAACATTTGCAGCTTTTTGGGTGAGCAGCTCATAGCCTCAGCTGCCCGGCCAGGGAAACCCATGTCCCACCCTCAGAACTGGGAAGGGCAAACGCAGAGCAGAGCCCTGGGCCCAGGCTGGAAAGGGAGGCTCTTCCTTCCCCACTCCTCTCGAAAACCCACTGCCTGACTTTCCCTCCTCCAGCACAAATTCATCCCCTGAAACCTCCCAATGCCTCTTTTGCCTGTTGTGTTGGGTCTAAACCCCACTGTCCGACTCTGAAGGCATGCCTTCTTACCCAGGGTTGTCCTGCTCTCGGCCACCCCACCCATGTGGACCTTCTGCTCGTGGTCCACACTGCTCCTTCCTGCACGCACACCCACCTCGGGTGCCAGCTCCTGCTGGCTCCCTCACCGAGCTGCTGACCCTCTCTTCTGCCCACAATCAGTGTAATCCCACCTCCTCCAGGCAGCTCCAGCCCTGGGGACCCCTACAGCACTTAGGGGGCATGCCGCACAGTAGGGGGAAGCTTCATCTTTCCATACGGGCTCACACTGTTCTCTCCTGATGGGTTATAAGTGCCCCAAGGAGGGACCCTTTTTCACATTTGGTCCTGGACAGATCGGTGCTCAGTGAAACCTGTGGGCTGACTCACTGTGTAGAACGCACCTGCTTTTTCACACTCCCGATCTCTGAGCGGGTCCTCTGGATGAGCCGGTTGAGCTCTGAGATCTCAGCCTTGGTGACTTTGAGGTCATCCCCATGCTGCCCCGCCGTGACCTGCAGCTCCTGGATCTGAGGTTGGAGGATGAGAGAAGAGCACAGGACAGCTGAGCAGGGAGGGCCACGTGCTATTCTCATTATCCAAGCAGTGTAGACACAAGTGAAGGAAGAAGGAGGGAGAGAGAGGTCAGGAAGGAGAGTGAGAAAACCAACCCTTCCCGTCTGCATAGAAAGGGCCTGCCCTGGTTCAGTAGAATCCTTGAGTTAAGTGTGAGCCTTGGTGCAGTTCAAATTTCCTGTCCTTACTTTGACAAAGTTGGAAACAAGAAGAAAATCCAGGATATCTGGATTACCCACAGCAATGGTGTCAGTCTTACCAGGGCTGTGGTGGTGTGGCCTGTGACATTTGCAAGGGCTATTGCAGAGAAAGTGCTACGACCCATACACGTCCCCAGCACATGCTAAGATTGTAGTTGACCACCCTGGACCACAGGAAGGCATTCATTGCTATAAGTCCCAACTCCTAGATGAAGGAGGTCTCCACCCAGCCTCAATATACGAGATCAGACAATTAATTATGCAAACTCATCCTAGAAAAAGTGCTACAGACCTCATTGCTGAGTGTCACTACAGTCACCTTTGAAGTCCTCCCCTTGGGAAGCTGTGCACCGATGCCAGCGCCTAGTCTACCCTTCAAAGCAATTTTGGAACTCTTTTCCTAGAACAGCCATCTGAGCTGTCATCGTCATCTGACCCTTGCCGAGGTCATGACATCTTACTGAGTTATTTGCACAGTGTTGCCAACATAAGAGCATGGTGGCAAATTTGCAAATTTGATTGTCAGATTTGGGGTACAATGACAGCTCTGATGGCCATTCCAGAAAAAGAGTTTCAAAATTGCTTTGAGGGGTGGACTAGGCACTGGCATCAGAACATAGCTTCCCAAGGGGAGTACTTGCAAGGTGACCGGAGTGACATTCAGCAATGACGTATGTAGCACTTTTTCTAGGATGAGTTCACAAAATTAAGTGTCAGACCTCATACATACATGTACATACATGTACACATGCATGCATATGCACGTACACTTATGCACACAGGATGAGAGGACAGCAGCCATGGTCACTGGGCCTTGGCACACCTGGCACACAGCCCACCTTGGTCTGGTATAGGGCCTCGGCCTCAGCCTTGCTCTTCAGGGCGATCTCCTCGTACTGGGCGCGGACCTCATCGATGATGCTGTCCAGGTCCAGGTCCCGGTTGTTGTCCATGGACAGGACCACGGACGTGTCACTAATGTGGGACTGGATCTGAGCAATCTCCTGGGGGAAAGTTAGGGGAATAGAGCCAGTTAGAGGGTCCTCATGAGGGGAGCACACCTCCCGATCCTCCCTGGAAACCTCCCCTACCCCACTGCCCCTTCTGCCCTCCTTCAGCAGAGCCCACCAGTGCCAGAGCCTGCCAGGCATGAGATGCACACGGTGGCCTTTCAGCCAACGTGGGACTGCCCTCCCCATCATGCTCACAGGGCTGCTCCCTCCCCTACTCCACACTCTGCAGCAGCGGCCACCCTTCACCCACTGAATCGAGTCTGAGCTCCTTCCATGGCCCTCAGAGCCCTCTAGTAAGTCACCAGGGACCGGCCCATCCCCCAGGCGCCTCATGCTATAGCACAGCTCAGGCCTTGAACCTTCACTTGTTCTGCTCCCTCAGACTGGAGCATCATGCCCTTCCCAGCACCCACAGAGACGTTCCCCATCTTCCTCCAGGGGCCTTCCCTGACAGCTCAGGAGGAACTCACCATTCACTCCGCTCTCCGAAAGCTCATCTACACGCTGTTTTCCCTACCGACTGGGGATTCCTGGATGACAGGAATCATTTCTTCTCCACATGGTCTTCTCAAAGCCTACCTCATCGCTCAGCACATAGTAGGGCTTCAGTGACTACCAGCTGCCAGCCTTTGGCCCATACCACCATCCAGACCGAGGGCCAGAAGCCCCTTGTTAGAGGGACAGACCACACAAGGAGGTCAGCAGGGTACTTACCCCTTCATAGAGGCACTTGGAAAATTTGATCTCATCTGTCAAGGCGTCCACCTTGGCCTGGAGCTCAACCTTGTTCATGTAGGCGGTGTCCACGTCCTAAGGGAGACAGACGGCAGCCAGCTGCCCACTGTCCCTGCCTCCCCACACCCTGCCGCAGGCCTCAGGTTCCCTACTTCTTCCGCCCCCCTCCTAACCCCATGCTTCACAGGAGGCCCCGTCCCTGAAAGCAAACCTACTAATGGGCAGTAGCATGGTGCCCCGGAAGTATGGCAGATGCCTGGATTTAAGTTGGCAGATTCTGGAAGCAGGATGCATCCCAGGCAAGGGACTTGGAGAGAGGATCTGGGAAATTTGGATCCCAGCAGCCCCTGCCCAAGGGATTGAGGAGCCCACAGGGTCCCTTTCCTCCACCTACAAACACCCCTGGGCAGGGTGCTCGGGGGGCCCTTGCTGCTCCCCTTACCTTCTTGAGCATCACAAACTCGTTCTCGGCAGCTGTGCGTCTGTTAATCTCCACCTCGAACCTGCGCAGGGCAAGAGAAAGGGAGAACATGGCCATGGGGATAGGTCAGTCCCACAAATGCTCACTAAGCAGTTAGTGATCACCTCTGTGTTAAGAGCTGCGAGGCAGCGTCTACAAAGTGAGCTTCATGCACCCCTGCATAGCCTTCCTCAAGGGGGTGGGACAAGGACCACTTTAAAGGGATCCATTTCCAGCTCCTCAGTTCAGAAGCAGTCTGGGAACGCACCTGTGAGGAAGGCGGCACGCGGGTTCCATTGTCCCACCTCCCTGTCACAACTACCCACTCCCCGAGACGGCATAAAGACGCACCCCTCCACCACCGGGCACCTTAGTGCGGTACATTAGCCCAGTGTGCAAACTCTCCCAGGCACCAAGGGAAACACTCTCCCACCTCCGAGCTGTGTGTTATACCTGTTTCTTACATCTATCTCTGTTCCAGGTGAAACGAGGTCTTAGGAATAGGTGTTTGGATGGGGCTGGGATGTTCTTAATACAGATATCGTGTGGATCGGGAGGCAAGCCTACTAATCATTTCACTTAAAGACTTCACTTGTCCCATCCTTTACTGTTTTCAAAGAACGTAGGAGTTTTACAGGACATTTGTGAGAGCAAACAAAATAGAGCACTGGACAGAAATAATTAATACTGGCAAATGGCTCTTTAAATATACTTTGACATGAGCAAAACTTTTCAGCTATTTACTCCTTCCTGAAGCACGTCACTAACTTCCAGGAAAAAGAAAAGAAAATCTTGCTGAATGGCTGAAGTAGTGCAGGTTAGTGATGTGGGTTCTTTAAATGGGACTGAAGTGTTTTCTGAGACTGCCAGCTTTTTCTAGTTACACTGGATAAAACATACAAAAACCACTTTATATGATTTGTTTCAGATTCCATGTGTAGTATTCACGAGATGATTGAAAACTTCTTTTTATCCAATTATATTATGAAATAGTTGTTTCTATTATAATCAATCTTTATCTCATATTATCTTTGTAAATATTCAATTTTATCTTCCTCCTAGTAACAGAAATCAAAGCATATGATAATTGCAAACCAATTAGTTTTTGGTAGTTTACATCTTTCTATTTCATAAAATAGAAAAAGTTTGATCATGGTAACTATCAAAATTAATGACATTCAATTGTTATAAGTAAGTTTTTCATTATTTACTTCTAGAATCCAAACACCAAAGTTCAATGCACACATACACCCATTTCCAAAGAGAAGCAATACATTTTGTGAGATTACTGACTTCATAAATAACTTATAATTTTAAAAATACATTATAACGCATAACTGAAAGTTAAACTATGACAAAGTACATATTTACTTATCTTGTTTTAAATATAAATAGATGTACTAATTATATTAAATCTATATCACTTTACTCTTGAATGCTTTCAATAACCTACTGTATGAGATGCAGTCCTCAGTTTATTGCTAAGTGGATTTTATAATAGTCCCCAAGATGCACATTTATACTTTTATTTGAATTTAGAAATGAAGCCCGACTTTTTCTGATGGAGAGTAACTCTTATTTCTCTGGTTTGACAGTAAAAGCTGGCTTTCCAATTAAAGTTGATGGTTGATAGATGTTTTCTGTAAATTGAATGAGTTAAATCTGCAGCTCTAAAGTTTTGGAAATGTGTGTGTGTGTGTGTGTGTGTGTGTGTGTGCGTGTGTGTGTGTGCACATATAAAAAGTGGAATTAAAACATTATTTTTTAAAAATAAAGAATTGCCCAAGGTATATTGAATACTAACAAAGATTTAATGTTCCCAGTCCTTTCTGGTCTGGCGGATTAAACATGTTGCCCTAAGGGACAGAGTATGTTGCATAAACAGAGGTCATTTGATCAGTTTTGGTAAAACTGTTATGAAAAACCTTCCAGAAATTTGGAAAGTAAACAACTATATTGATTAGGAAACAAATCCTTTTGGCAAGCAGTTGTTTTCCATTTTTGCTCTCAGCGAAAAGAAAGAAGGAAGTGAGTTGTCAGCTGACAACTTGTTAAAAATTATCTTTAATAATGAGTCATAGTGTGACTCTGACATACTAAGAAATACACATCAAATGTGGGATACCTTGTAGGCACTGAGGATAAATCAATGAACAAAACAAACAAATATCCCTGCCTTCGTGAAGCAGAGAGAGAAACAATAAACATAACACGTAAGTAAATTATATAGTATGTTAGAAAATCATAAGTATGATGGGAGAAAGAAAAAGCAGAAAAACTGGAAATGCTTTCAAAGAACTGAGTACCACTGCTCTTGCAGAACTCCCTCCCTTAAAGTTTATTTGAATGAACAGTGTCCCAGCACTTAGATAAGAATGAAAACGACATAGGACTGGAATTCTGCCTCTCACTCTAGCAGGAATCAATATGCATACATGAATAACTGAGCCACTTGGGGCAAAAAAGATCTTCCTCATTCAACTCGTTAAAAAATGTATTTCCAGAGTTAGTTTTTGCATTTTATATTTCATACTTATTTAGCAAAATTAGTAACATACTTTGTGATTTGGATAACTAACCCAGAATGAATCTTAGACACTTAAAAACTTACCCCAAGAAGTACATTTTCTTTTGTCTTAAGGCAATAAATACCACTTTTTAATGTCAGTTCACATAATTTTTTATTTTAAATGTATACATTTGTGAAAATGGTTGGGCTTTATTAAGAAATTCTGTACCTGGCATTTGATAATTTAAGTTTTTCTCCTGCAGCACTGCTATAATACATAGTTATTTAAAGAGCAAGTAAAGAATATTTTTAACCCTTTATCAAAGTAATAAGCACTATGTTTCAACATTTAGATCAGTACATAATAAATTAAGTGATAAATTACTATAAACATAAAACAATGAAATAATTAAATGTAATTTTTATGCCATATGCTTGGAAATAGTATGCATTTTGATATCTAGTGTTATATTTTGCTTTTACTTAAGGAAAAATTAAAATTCAAACATGGCATCAAAAAAAGTACATTTTCTGGACTTGAAAGCTACACACAGACTTTTTGGCAGCGAGGGTGAGTGACAAAAGACCTTGAGGCATCTAGTATACTACACTGGACCCAAGTCATGTGAGGAAAGTGGTATGGAAAACTAAAGTTCAAATAAGGAAAGGACCAAGATAAAATTCATGATTTTTAAAGCAGAACTTCTTCATTAACATTTCAAATAAATGATAGGCAGAACACTGTTGTGCCGATTGGATACACTTAGATAAGTTAATGCAGTCCTTATTATTTTCAATGGCAATATACACAATTTGCTTGAAATTATGTCCCTTGCAACTACTTAATTTTATAAAATTTTTTATATCAACTTTTTTTAAAATGTGAGATTTTAAAAATTGTTGTTAAAAATTATTTTATAATGTCCATGAGAAAAATCTTGACCACTGCCAGAGTAAAAAATGTTTTTTAAAACACACACACACACACACACACACACACACAAAGCTTCCTATCCTCTAGAAGCTCATAGTTTTACAGAAAGGTAAATACACCCAAAATTCTAATACAAGGATGACTTATGATTAGCATCTCATCAGACAGATACAAAAAAGTAGCTGAGGACCCACAAGTGAAATTAGTGATAAAATTAATATTAAAAAATAATAAATGCAGCTAATACGTCTTTTACTGCTAACTATAGGCTAAACATTGTGCAGAAGTCTTCACGTGCATTATATTATCTAATCCCCACAACCACCCTAGGCAGTGGGGTCTATTATTATCTCCCCATTTAACAAATGAGGCAAAGGCTCGTCCGACGTCACACAGCTAGTTGATAGTGAAGCTAGGATCCAAATCCAAGACAGCGGACATCAGGGACACAATGCCTTACGTGTGTCCAGCACTTCGGTTACTTTGAGAGCTATTAATACCTCACTCTATGACCTTGCCCTCTCAACTGCTCTTGTAAGTGGCAAGGCAGGTATCAGGATCTGCTTTTTATATGTATTAAAACCAAAGTTCACAGAGGCTCAAGAGTGACCCATGGACACTCAACCAGTGAATGGAAATTCTGGAACACCTGACCTTTGACCTCAGAACACCTGGGCTGTGCTGAGCAGGCCTTTCTTCTTCCCACAATCCTGCTCAAATCTCCATCAGGCTGCAACAGTCCCATCATAATGTCACTCAATCTCATGTCCATACCGCATTCATTTCCACTGACTAGGAACTGTCTGAGAGTGTTCGTTAAGCCTGTCTCCACAATCTGTGTGCTTCCAGAGGTCAGGGACCATGTCACCTCCTCCCTCAGGGATCTCCATGCAGGGCTCAGGCCAGAGTTCTGCCGTGGGGGTACTTCATGACAGAGATGGACAGGCACATTAAACATGGAGCAAGAAAAACTACCCAGGTCTGACCATCTCCACCCCTTGAATCATGGCAGAAAGCATCTATCCCCAGAAATCCTGGCACCTGGAAGCAAACTGCCCGAATATCAGACCACGCTGAGCCCGGATGTATCACTGTCTCCTCATTGGCTCAAATTGAGGGGAGATATGCTTTCTGGTTCCCAGCACATTCTCAATTATTCTCTTTAATGGTGGCATTCAGCAGCACAAACATGCCTCGTCATGAAAAAGGTTTTAAAAATTCATTTTTGCTTAGCTTTAAGATTTGCTCTGGGATTGGTGGCGTGTCTCGTGTTCTGGGAACTGCCAGAAGAAGCTACAAAGCCATGTGGCATGTCCATCTGGTTTTGAGACAATCCTCTTCCTCCCATTCCTCCACTTCCAGTATTAAAAACTAGGCACACCATTTCCTAGGCTATTTGGAGCACAGTTTTGGGTGGTTCTTTTCTTCCCAAGTTTCATCCTGCCCAGATCTCACTCACTCCCCTATGGGAAGGAAATCGCAATGGGATCAGAGAAAGGATCCAAAAAGGCAGAAATGCTGGCTCCAGATCAAAACCTCATCTGGAATCAAGACCCTCCAGGGCCACATTCTCTGCCTCTCCACTCACCTCTTCTTGTAGTCCTCCACCACGTCCTGCATGCTCCTCAGCTCCGAGTCCAGCCGCACCCTGTCCCCGGACAGTGTCTCCAGCTGCTTCCGCAGGGAGCTGATGTAGCCCTCGTACACGGGCTCCAGGTTGTTCCTGCAGCTGTTCAGGTCCAGCTGCTGCAGCAGGTTCCACTTGGTCTCCAGCACCTGGTTCTGCTGCTCCAGGAACCGCACCTGAAAGCCAAAGGTGGTCACAGCCCAGAATCCCCAGGCTGCTGCCTCTCGCCAGGGGGAAGAAGGCCCCAGAAATCAGATGCAATTAATCTGGGATGCGGCGGGGAGACAGGAACGATCATTAGAAGGTAGATTCAGTCAGGGGGCCATGCCCATCTGTGTCTGCAGGAAAAGAAATAAGATCCAGTCTAAAAGAAACTAGGAAGTGGGCTTAAGCAACACGGTGACTGCCACTACGCGTTACCATGTGACTGAGGGAGCTTCCTTTGCTGTAAATATCGGGTTTTCAGAGTGCAGGGAAATGGGAAGCAGGGGAGACACGGTGACGGGCGACGGCATCGGAAGGTCGCTGTAGCGGTTAGCGTGGCCTTTCTTATGTGCAGCCTAAATGGCGCTTGATTGGCTTGTTTCTTTGCCTTTCCACGTGGGTTATCCCATCTTTACAAGGTCCCTTCTTGACCAAAGGTTTTACGTTTTTGGACTAAACTCAGTACCTTACAAACATCCAACACACCCTCATTACAACCCTACTGGGTAAGAACCACTCTTGTCCCCATTTTACAGATGAAGAAAGGCAGGCTCAGAGGGATAACTAACTAGCCCATTGGGTTCCCACGCAGCTGTCAGTGGCACAGTCGTCACCAATGCAGGGACAGACGCCTAAGGACCCACCTTGTCGATGAAGGAGGCGAACTTGTTGTTCAGCGCCTTGATCTGCTCCCGCTCCTGGGCGCGCACTTTCTGGATCGTGGGGTCCAGCTCCACGTTGAGGGGGGCCAGGAGGCTCTTGTTGACGGTGACCTGAGGGATGCCCCCTGGAAGACACATGGATGGACACGCAGGCCCCAGCCCGGCACTGCCAAAGACAGTGCCCACGAAGCCCCCCAGGCGGCCGCCGGCGCCGGCGCCTGCGCAGTGGCCCAGCGCGAAGGGGCCGCCCCGCCCGGCCGAGGCGCTCAGGGCCAGGCGCCGGCCGCCCCCGAGGCTGAGGAGGCTCCTGCTGCCGAAGGCGGCTGTGCTCTTGACCCCAGCCCTGAACGAGGCGGAGCTGCTGCTAACCCGGCCGGAGATGACAGTGGAGCAACCGCTGAAGCCGAGGCGCTCCCCGGAGGGGTAAGGGTGCAGCTGGCGGCTCATGGCTCGGATGACGATGCGCTACAGAGTGTTGCAGGAGGCAGGGAAAGGCGCAGAGGGTGCAGAGGGCAGCTGACCTCGCTCTCCCCTTAAATAGAGGAGCGCAGGCGGGAGGGGCTGGGAGCCTAATGTGTAGGTCGGGAAAATCATTCAGCCCACAGGGGGCCTCTTGGGTTCTTCATTTAGGAAATTACCAGCCTTCTCTGAGATTTTTGTCTCTTCCTCCCTGATCTCCCCAAGAATCCCCTATAAAATAGTCCAGAACCTTGCATTTGCTTTGCTTGCCTCCTGTATTATAATAATTTTGGATGCCTTATCTCCACTTGCTGCCCTCCAATTACAGGGGTTATCAACGGACAAGATCTCCAGTGGAAGCTTCTGGATCTCCAGTGGGTCTGGCCTCTCTGGGTGCGTTGATGGTGGGGCGGGGAACAGGAGCGAGGAGAGGGAGATGCAAGGAAGCAGACATCCAGGCTGGTTCTGCTTTAGAATGGCATGACCAAGGTCAAGAGTATTCCAGACATTTGCCCTTAGCCTGTCCCCTAATGCTTCCTTGGGCTCCTGGATGAGGACTCTGTCCTGAGTACTGGAAGGAGGTTGGGGGAGGGGAGACTTCCCGCCTGTTTGCAACAAACTCTCAGTATGCTGAGGAAGGCAGGACCCAGTGACAGACTTAAGGTCACTGAGAGCTCTGGTCACAATTGCTGGGGGTGACTTTGGATTGGAGCTGAAAGGTTTCTCCAGAAAAGCATTTCTGGAGTAGGACTGGGGCGATATTAGCTGGGAAGTCCTGGGGAGATGGCATGAGAAAGCATTAGGAAGATGGTCTTTCCTGAGGCTTAGGGTTTTTTATGTTTTATTTGTATTTAGTAGCAGAAGAGGATCATTCATCCAATCCAAGGAACCTCTGATCAGGACATTTGCTGCCCTGGCATCACCGATTCTGGATCAATATATGACCAACTATTAGGAACAGATGAAGAGGAGCTGAGGAAGATTCCTCTGATCTGAAATTAAGAACCGGATTCTAGAGCTTCGTTCTATATAAGCTCAGGAGTCTCTTCCTTCACTCTAACCCAATTTCTTTCCTCCAACTGTTTTCTCCAATTCACCTCTTCTTTTAGAAAGAGCCCCTTCCCGTACTGCTCCTCAGGCCCCCGGGTGGGGTTCTACTCTACTTTTCAGTCTGCGTCCTGGGTGTGTGTCACGTTTACCCCATCAGATGGACAGGTCCCTCTGCATTGACTCTTCCCTCCATTGCTCCCCCGTGCTCAACCCAGACCTTGGCACTGGCGCATTAAGGACCAATGTAAAATAGACTGGTGCTTAGGACAAGGCTCACTGCTGTGCCCTCTGCTACATCCTGGATCCTGGGCTCCCCTTGGGGCACTCACGGTGTGGCTCCATGGTACCTGGAGTAATTGGCTGACCCAGCCTCTAATGAACCAATCACAAAGCATAATAATAGCAAGGTGTTTACCCCACAGGGAACAAGGCTGTGGGGACATCGGTGAGTGATGGAGATGGCGCCAGCCGCAGGTGAGCAGCTGGAGGAGACTGGGGTGCCCTGCATGGGGAAGAGGATGGGCTGCCTGAGAGGATACATTATAGTCCATTCCCTCCAAAGAGGACAGGGGCGATGGCACTAGAGCTAGGTGACCAGCAGGCCCTTCAAGAAGCTCAAGGTTATGCTTTCCATTATTCCATGAGATTTCTCCCCTTGCCCCATAATTTCAGCCAGTTTTTCTTTTCCTCAAGCACAAGAAAGAGTTGAATTAATTCTAGTCATTGATAATAGAAAAGTAAGAAGAGGATTTAAATGGAAACAAAAGAAACTTATATAGGAGTGGCTGTGAAAGCCAGCCTATGAAATCTCCTTTTTTCTGGAAACTCTAAGAAGCTGAGACACCCATCCCTCTGGGACCCTGCCACTTGTGCCCAGGGCCAGGGAACAGGTAAGGTGACCTTTTCTTATCTACCCATGAGGCGTCGACTAGCTGGATGAATCAAGAATTCCTCAACCCTTGGGCTCACTCTTCTCACAGATTATGTGGAGACAGAAGTGACACATCCAGGTCTCAGAGGCATCAGATGTGTGTGCACGTGGGCAGATCAAAAGGTGGCCAGGGCCCGGGAGAAGTTTTCATTGCACCCACCTCTGACAGTGGCTTACTGTGTCACCCCAGGGAGTCACCTCTGCTGTTAGCGTTGGGTGACAGCGACCCCTGGATTGGTAGACTAGGGCTGAAACATCGTCCTCTGACACCAGGACTCAGCAACCTAAGACGCAGGAAACCATTCGACACAGGTGAGGATTTGCAAATGTGTCATGGATTACACCGGGTCTCTTTTGCCCTGAACAATGCTAGTTCTTGGAAAATTATTATTAACATGCATCATGTAGGAACAATGTGTGGGGATGGACTCCATGATAAGGTAAAAGAAGGTTAAGCAGGGGACTTACTGTAAGACTCTTTAGATCCATAATAAGATCCATAGTGTTTTCTGCAGTTGGCAAAGGGTGATGCTCAACTCAGGTGTTCCACACCCAGTGCCTGGGAGAGGGATTGTGAATAAGGTCTGTTTTTTTCTAATTTTTAAGATGTTTGGATTTTCTAAGATGAGCATGTATTATGAATGAGATTCTAAAAAGAACTAGAGAAGAAAAGAGAGGAAGGCTGATTTAATATCAAAACCAAAGTAATATTTATGTCAAAAAATAAAAACAAACTCAGTGCTTTCCAAACCTTTTTTGCACCATAGAGTCCTATCACCCAAGGTAGCTTCTCCATCTGTTTGGTCAAGTATCTTATAGGAACCAGGATTTCAAGGAATATACTTTTAAGAAGCACTGAAAAAGTTGTCCCCATTTCACTGTTAAGTCAACTTTAAATTTCCCAACTTCAAACATACTTACAACATCTCCTAAAAACATGAAGGAGATCTAAGTATAATAAATGCACTGTGCAGCCTGATCTGGTTGGCGGCAGTATGCCCAGGGTTACGGCGTCAAAGCCAAAGGCAGGGTGTTTGCCTGGACTAGAGGGCGTGCGCCAGCATCACCCCAGCACTGTTCAAGGGGCAAAGCATTCTCAGGCAGATGACCCATGTCAGTGTCTATACTGAGGAAGGTTGTGTCAGGGACTGCCAGTGCCACCCAGTGTTCCTGCTCTCCTCCACATTTCTCAGCCTCCTTTGGGGTTTAGTTGGGGGGGGGGGGCTTGGGGCTGTGTTGGCCAGTTAAATGAGAGTGTCATTCAAGTGTGTCACTTCTGGGGCAGGGCACCTCAAAGCCCGTGTGCCTCCTCTGTCTCTCTTTTCGCCGACCCCGTAACCTTGCAGGTCACGTGTGCCACATGGCAGGGCTACAAGACTGAAGAGCGTATGTCCCTGAGACACCCACTGGGAAAACCATGTAGGCGAGCTGCCCTGATCTGCCTTGAACTGTGAGTGAGAATAAACCTCTTTTGTGTTAGGTTAAGCCACTGGGATTGCAGGATTTGCCCATCGAGGCAGTCAGTGTTAATTACCTGAATCAAATCATAGAAAGCTGGATGGTGGAAATAACCCCTAAACATTGCGGACCGTGTAGAAATCTCTAAGACATACGCCAGGGACCGCATAACTAATTCACTTTAGGTGCGTGAAACACGCGAAAACTCGTGAGCGGTACGAAATGTGTTAATAGCCAATGCTCTTTAGCTTTATTTCATGTTCATCAAATGATCACTATTAGACCTTCTATGCTTCCCTCTCACTTAAGTTTCTTGAAAGAATAGTCTAGCCTAGCAATACAGTAGACTGTCTATTAACGGGAACTTTCAAGCAACTGGCAAAATCTCAAGCAACCGGCAAAAGAACTTTTAAAGCTGCTGATTGGACCTCGAGTGCTCTCGATCCTGTTCAGATGCCCCTGGGAGCCCCGGCCTCACTGTGCGTCACTCGCTCCTTGGATCCTGTTGCATCCTGACAGCATCATCATGGCCTGGGGAGCTAGAAGGAATCTCTGAGCACAGAATGTTTTGGAAGCTGAGTGTTGTGTGTAACAAAGATGGCCCCATGCTTAAACACAACTCATACGCACATACAGTCACATCCATACTCAACCCGGCAAAACTTCACCGAGGACCAAGAGAACATGAGTCATTACTTCAGAGAGAATCCACCGTTGGCCTTTTCCCAGAGAACAGGGAAGAGCCATAACCCAGGCCCCGGGCTTTCCGGAATTGCCTTCCGCTGCCTCTTGGCCAACTTAAAATCTTGCCATAAGGGTTGGCTTCCTCTCCCTGCTGGTAATCTGAATATTCTTAAAGATTTCCCATTCACTGGGGCATTGGCCTGAGAAAAGCATGGCTTAGAAGGTGCACCTGCTGGGGTTAGGGGACAGGGATGAATCCAGAGCATCACAAAATCCAGTGGAGGTGACCGAAGGGTTCTGCGGGTGTGCAAGGATCTCTTTCACTCCAATCTAAGGATACGCTGGGGCTCTCTGGAACACACTGGGCCTCAAGTGTCCCAGGTTCCAGGTCATTGACCTCCACATATAGAAGAGATGTGGCCTGAGATGAGCATTCCCTTGGGAGAGAGAAGCAGCCCGATCCCGCATGAGTTTTACAAGTTTATTGGTGAGACACGAGAAGCAAGGAGGTAAGGCCTAAATGAGGACAAAACTCGCGTGTTGAGAGCACAGATCTTTTCATTGATAGGACCAGCCTATAGGGGGACTCCCAGCTCTATCATCCGCAGGAACTATGCAAGGTGCAACCTATAACCAGGTGTTTCACTGGAGCTGGTGTTGCTCTAACAGGAGAAGTTCTTACAGGTCCCTCAGTGGAGCACATGGCCAAACAAACTCCCTAAATCGGGGCGTGGAAGAGACAGCAGGAGGATTGGGGTTAGTTACCGTGGAAAGAAAACCTTCCTCCGTAGGCAGCAGCAGGACTAGAGTCCCGAGTCTGCATTAAGAAAGACTAAGTCAGCGAGGTGGAAGAGAGGAGCTGTCGGTGGGAAAGAAAACCAAGAAGGACAAGATGGCAAATGTAACAGGAATTTCCTGGAGAAGGGGGTCCACAGGAAACCAGGACAAGACGGACAGTTGTCTTTCACTTCATCTTGTGGTTTTCTTGGTGGGTGAGCTCAGTGCTGAGGTCTTCCCAGGGGAGTCCTTGAATTCACTCCCACTCCCCAGCCTGGTTTTGGCCTCCCCACAAGGGCTACAGTTCCCACTGCCAGTGACACAGCCCCCAGACAGCATGCCGTAGCCTACAGAGCTGGGCCGGTAGCCGTAGGTGCCAGCCCCGCTGAACCCGAAGCCAGCCCCTGTGCCCGCAGTCCCAGCCGTGGAGCTGCTGATGACAGCTGTGGAGAACAGAGGGAGGGATGATAAGTGTGTGTCCCGGGACTGAGTCCCCTCCAACTTCCTAGGCCTTACTAACTTCAATGCCTCTTCCTTAAGCAAACACTTCACTTCAACTGTGGACTTGAGGTTAGTGACACATGCTCCATTCCTGAGCAGCTCAAGCACCGGAAGGAACCGCCCAGATCCCACAGGGCCCCCCGTCAGGCACCTTCTCATTCTTTGCAGAAACAGGAGCAGTGAGGAACAGATGGTGCCCACACCAACAAATCTGGCATTTAACTTTAGAACACGTTCTTACTTGTTTTCAGACAGTTTCCTGATTGATTGGTTTAGGGGTGCTTCCGCTCAGCTCCCTTAGATGGAGACCGAGCTGCAGCCTGCAGGGCCAGCACTAGAACTCGCTGTGCCCGCAGTGTCCGCTGGACTCTACTCTCAGTATACGCTCGAAGGTACGATTCTTCCTGCTCGTGGCTTCCAGGCTTCCTCTTGTGGGAAAGCCAAGGGAGCGACAGAAGGGACACAGGCTGAGTGTCATACCAGCATGGGAGACAATCGTGGAAGGGGCCAATGGGAAATGTCAGAACGTGATGGGGAGCGGACTCCCGGAGGGGAGAGGCAGCAGATCCTAGCAAGGCAGGTGATTGTGATGGTGGAACCCCACCAGGCAGAGCCCAAGCTGCCCCTTGGAGGTCCCAGTGGCAGCATGCACTTGCTTTGTGTTTGTTAACAGACTAAAACTATCCCCTCAGGGCCATGAAATACTCACAGATGCTCACAGCATTGGCGTATTCTCCAGACATGCTGCACAGAGAGAAAAGCACAGGTGAGTCCCCATCACACAGAATCCAAGGGAGCCCCACCAAGGGCTGACACCCGCAGCCACACCAGCTCATGTCCAGGCGGCATGAACCGCACGCGCACATCTCTAAGCACCTCCCATCCCTCCTCAGTGTACTGTCCCCACTTCAGAGACGTGTGAACTTGCAACCTTGGAGCCCTCCAGGAGCCACCCCCCTGCACGGTGTCTCCTGCTGAGTCCCTCTTTGGCCCACTTCTTCACCCCCAGGAGGCTGCCGCCTGAGCAGGTGCGCACGTGGCGATAGGAGCGCCGGGAGTTGTCACTAGCGTAACTAACCGGTGGTTTTCGGACTCCTCTCCGGGTCGCATGCAGAAAAGCATGCAAGGTCAGAATGGAGTTTCAAGTGTCAGCGCTGCCTGTACCACCTTCCCAAGTGCTGCTGCGACCATGTTCAACTCATGCTGTTCTATGCAGCAGCTCTCCGTTAACTGGCACCCATGGGGATGGGTAGATGCCAGAAAAATGTCAGGAGACTCTCTGTTAACCGGCACTCAAGCAACCGGCACTCTCAACCAGCCTGTTAACGGAGAGTCTGCTGTAGTCAGGATTTTTCATGGTCTCTGTCTTTAATAACAAAAATGTATTTCTCTTAAAAGGAAGTTTTATATACCAGGGCAAATAGAAAACCAATTGTGACCAAAAAGGAGCAGAACAGTAGCAGTGCTAAAGGCACAAGGGCACCACGCTGAGCCTTTCCCTCCGCCTCAGTCTGAGGACTGGAAGGAGGAAGGGAAGTCTGTCTCACTGTCTGACCAGGTGCCATTTAAGGCTATGTTTGTGGCTGACCTGAAAAGCACCTCCAGCAGCCTGCCCTCCACACTCTGGGAAACCGAGTTGGAAGATTCCAGAAGCTCTTCCAGCTCTGGCATTCTAAGACCCCTCCCATCACCACCCACCGGATCTCCTCGCCCTCCAGCAGCTTCCTGTAGGTAGCAATCTCCACGTCCAGGGCCAGCTTCGTGCTCATCAGCTCCTGGTACTCCCGCAGCATCCGGGCCAGCTCCTCCTTGCCCTGGTGCAGGGCGCCCTCCAGCTCGTCCAGCTTGGCCCGGGCGTCCTTCAGGGCACAGTCGCCCCGCTGCTCAGCGTCAGCGATGGCCGTCTCCAGGTTGGCGCACTGAGGGCCAAGAGGTGGCATCCCCCTGAGTCCGAGCCTCACCCCCACAAGCTCACCACCCTGCCCCACTCCCCAGGTTGGTGGTGGAGTCCTGCCAACCCAGAACTGAGAGGGATGTTACCCTCAGCTTCTGGGCTTTCTGCAAAGACCCTGCAATTGTTTCAGGCTTCAGATGGGAGCTAAGTGTGGAGGATGACAGCAGGGGCTCCATTTCAGGAAGGGGGTTCTGAGATGGAGGAGTATGAGGAGAGGAAGCACCAGGGTGTGTGTGTGTGTGATGGGCATCTCACGCCTTCCTTGGGACCGAGTCAGTCCCCTCCAAAGCCCCCTCACCTGCTTCTTTACACTCTCAATCTCTGAGCGCAGCCTTTGAATGAGCCGGGTCAGCTCTGAGATCTCGTTCTTGGTATGTTTGAGGTCATCTCCATGCCGACCAGCTGCCAGCTGGAGCTCCTGGAACTGGGGAGAGAGGGGCCAAAGCAGGGGCCTTGACCTAGGGCCTGGGATTTCAGCCTGGCAGACTGTGCCTTTGCCTGGGGAGTACGTTAGAGGTGGCCATGGGTCTCCAGCTTCACCAGGTCTATCGATAGCCTCCCACTCGATCACCTGCTCTTTGGATTTATTTATTTGCCACAAGCAGTTGATCGTACTGATGGTTGGATCTGGCCGTAAGGACTGCTGAAAGTCCCATACTCTCCACACTGCAACTTTATAACACACAACTCCAATTATGATAATCCTCTGCCTATGCCCTTCAAAGTCAAGGTCAAAGTCAAACTCCCAGTATGGCATCAAGGTGCTTTGAGATCTGGCATCCACCAACCTCTCCAGACTTTCTCACTGGCCCTGGCCATCATCTACCTGGCTCTCCACCTTTGCCAAACAGTTCCAAGTGCTCTCAGTTCTCTGAGTCGTTGCCTCCATCCTCCTTTGTACCCCAGCGGGCTCCACTTGGCCAGTGCAAAGCCACTTCCTCCAAGAGGCTTTCCCTGATCCCCTGGTGGGCTCACTTCCGTTCCCATAGCCCCTGGCGCAGCAGTCGCTAGGCATCACCACACTGCACTCTGATCACACTTTTCTATGTCTGTCCTGTCAGACTCAGAATGACTGGATGGCAGGGACCTTGTCTTGTTTCTGATTCGCAGTACCTAGCACAGTGCCTGACTGGTGCTCCATCTGATGAGATGGAAAAAGACAAGACCCACATGACTTCACTCACATGTGGGACATAAAACCAAAAGTAATAAATGAACAAACAAAACAGACAGACTCATAGACACAGACAACGGTATGGTTTGTATCGGGGAGATAGGGGGTGGGAAGATATTGAGGAGGGTACAGGGGGACCAAGATGAGGGCTGTCCAGAAACTATCCAGCCAGGAACTATGAAAAATAGAGGCCTTTATGGCCGGATTTGTTCTGGACAGCCCTCGTATATGGTGACAGGAGGAAACGAGACTTTGGGTGGTAAACACACATGCAATGTACAAATGATAGAATTGTACACTTGAAACTTACATAATGTCATAAACCAATGTTATCCCAGTAAATTGAATTTAAACAAATAAATAAAACTGACACAGAAATAAAAAAGGAGGTCTGACTACAAATAAATGAACCAAAGCAGGAGCTGACGAGCTGCCCGTCTGTATTTTCTATGACGTCCTTCCTGCACAGCTCAGCTTGGCCGCAGGCTACGGGCCGTCTTACTGAGCATGGAGGAACCGTGTGTGTGTGTGTGTGTGTGTGTGTGTGTGTGTGTGTGTGGTGGGGAAAGACTCAGCTATACCCCAGCATCACTAGTCATGAATTTTGGGTCATCTACTAGTTTGGGATAATTCCTGCCTTTGATTCATCCATTGAATAGTTAACAGAGAATACTCAATTTCTACCCCAGAATTTTACTTCGGGGTAGCACAAAAATGTATGACATTCAGAACTCTGGTGACTGTGCTCTGCTGTCCGGGTGCTTGGCCTTGCCAATTGTCTCATATCCAGCCCCAGCATGGCCCTAGATTCAGGAGTTTTTTTAAAGATACCAGGTCCCCAGAAGGCGGAGGGGTTTCACTCTATGCTCCTGTGTTTTATCTTCAGTACGAACCTCAGGACAATAAGCACTGGGGCAGGACAGGGGGCCTTGTCCTGCTTCTCTGCAAGTCCGTGTGAGCATGACACCCCCACACACACACCACACACACACACTCACTGATGGGGACGGAGGCACTAACCACCCGCCCCCTCCCCAGACCTAACACCAAGCAGCCTTCGTCTGAGGCAGATGGGGAGGCAAAGGCCCGCCATCCAGCGCTCCACCCACCCCACGCCCCTATCATATTAATAAATGCTTCTCAACCAGAGTCACCCCGAGTTTCCGCCCTCGTATTGGCAGTCTGCCATGTAGATTCAGATCCAGCACCATCACTTACCAGCTCAATGGCCTTGGCAATTTAATTCAACTCCCTGAGCCCTGGCTTCTTCATCTTCCAAGGGGGACCAATAAGGGTAGGCCCTCACAACCGTGCTGCTGCTCTGATAAAATTCGGTTTAATGAGCGCTTACCCCGAACTGGGGAAGTGCAGCTGTAAATAACCCCAAACACCAAAGGATCCGAAGTCATGTCTGTACAGACTGCCCAGTTCTTCTGGAAGGAGGCTGAGGTTAAACAGTGGCCATTGACAGTCCAGCGTGGTTCGGCCACGCGGCCATCCCTGACACCCTGGCTTGCAGCAGCGATGTGGAGGGATCTGGGGCCTGGGGGCTTGAGTCGGAACCCTGGGCTGTGTTGTCTTCTAGGCTTTGAAAGCCTCCCTTCCTCCCACCCCTGCTGGCCAGATCTTTCTGTCTCTCGGGTAGCAAGGAGGCAGAGAGATGGACAAAGTAAGGTCTCTAGGTGTGGATTTCCCTTGGGAAGGAGCCTGATAAACAGCAAGGAACGATTAGGACGCTGCCATCTACATCTGAGAAACCACATTATCTAAAGAATCATCTCCCCACCCACGACCCATTAGAAGAGTTAAGATCTAAGGCACTGAAACTCCCCCTGTATTCTTGGATTTGGACTTGAATGAAAAGGTAGGAGCTACCTGATATCAGATCATACTGAAGAGACCCCCTAATTTATTGTAATTAACGAGGGAGTTGAGATGCTAACTACCCATGTTTCCCATCAGCCCAGACTCGGTTCAAACCTTTCTGCTTCAGAAGTTATTCCTGTTCGCCACCCCCTCCCTCCCTGACCCTAGTTCCCCATCCTCTGTCTCCCAGCATTCTGTCTGTGCCACGTTCATTGGCACTCAGCTGTGTGTGTCCTCCCGGGGCTGCCCCGGTCTAAGTGGACCCTAAAGACAAAACTATGTCTTCTTTTCCCTTTGGGCTTCCCCTATCGCCCGGGACAGTGCTGAGTGGGTCATGGGACTGAACCGGAGGCTCTGGAGCACGTGCCTCTGGGAAGACACACAGCCCACCTTGCTCTGGTACAGGGCCTCGGCCTCGGCCTTGCTCTTCAGGGCGATGTCCTCGTACTGGGTCCGGACCTCGGCGATGATGCTGTCCAGGTCCAGGCTCCTGTTGTTGTCCATGGACAGGATGACCGATGTGTTGCTGATGTGGGACTGGATCTGAGCGATCTCCTGCATGGGAAACAAGGAAGCATGAAATGCCTTTTGTGAGCAGAGGAAGGTACCAAGGTGATGGCCCTGTTCCAGCAGGGGAGCTCCCAAACCTCCCAAACAGACATGAGCTGTAATCCCCAAGTTTGTAAAAATAGAGGTCAGGAGCCCAGAGAGTTCAACCCCACATCTAGCATAGCTGAGCGGGTTTGATGCGGTCCAGGCAGAACACGGTCCATGTCTGTCTGTCACCTGCGATGCATCAGGAGTGGAGAAGGTAGAGAGGAAACTGCCTGGCCCCCACATAAGAGACACTAAGGACACAGGAGCCACAGATGCTTGGCCAACAGGCTAGGCTTGAAGCCAGATGGTCACAGAAGCAGTAGAAAGGGTTCGAGGACTCCCTACCTCCATCCCTGGGGATTCACGCCTAAGACTTGAGGAAGTACTCCAAGTGGCAGAGAGAAAAGAGGCAGAAACGAGAATGTGCTCCCAAAAAGGTCAGTGGGAACCCCTTAAGGACCCCTGACTTCCTGAAGGATGTGAGAGCGGGACATCTGGAGGCCAGGCTGGGATGGATGGGACATCACTTGGAGGCACCGGGATAGATGTCAGTCTCACCTTTGATTTACAAAGCTCCCAGCATCCAACTGCGAGAGATCCCTGGGCTCTCAAAATTGCTGCTAAGTAAGTAACTGCTCATTCGCATGTCTTTCCCTTCAGGGACGGTGGACTCGGGGTGGGGCTGGGAGAGCCTTACCCCCTCGTATAGACACTTGAAGAACTTGATCTCTCCATCCAGGGCGTCCACCTTGGCCTGCAGCTCCACCTTGCTCATGTAAGCCGCATCCACGTCCTGAGGGAATCCAGAGACCCCTGACATTCCCCTTCTTCAACCTGAGATAGGGCTCTCCTGGAAACAGGCACCCCAGTGCCAACTCTAGGGAGCTCCCTCAGGGAATGGAGTCAAGACTAGGGGACAGAACCCTGACCTTCACCCAGGACTCACTGCAAGGACTTGAACAAGTTCTTCCTGCCTCTGGAACTCCTGCCCCATCCAAAAATGGGATCTTTATACTGCCTTTATTTCTCAAAGAGAAGGTGTGGGGGAGAGCCCGATCTTCCTGCCCAATCGGTCACTTTGCAGTCAGAGCCCAGGGCAGCCCCAGCGACTTGCCAGAGATAGGAAAGTTTGGAAGGTAGACCCACAGCCCCTCTCAAAGCATGTCCTGTTCCCCAAGCCCAAGTGGGCATGACCTGGGGATTGGCTAGCCACGACTGGGCTCCTGCCCATTTACACAAAGCTTAGGGACTGACGGACAACGTGCTATGTTCTAGATAAACATCAAGGTGTCCCAAGAAGTCCCAATCAGCAAATCCCTCCATTTTCTCTGCCACTTTAGCTCCAGACCCTTCTACAAGGACCTGTCTCTTCTTTGATGTCACTTCCTCCCATTCTCCACACTCCACTCCCTAGGTGACCAAGGGCTTTGTACCTCGCCCCCACTCACCTTCTTAAGCACCACAAATTCATTCTCAGCAGTTGTCCGCTTGTTTATTTCCTCCTCATACCTGCAGGGAAGGTGTCACAGTGAGCAGGGTGTGTATGTGTGTGTGTGTGTGTGTGCTCACTGTGAAAGGAGATGCCTGGTATGTATATTTTAATAAATATCAGTCTACAGCTTTGCAAATCTGTCCAACTCGCCAGGCCTCTTTGTTCAGCAGTGTGGGCAGGGTTTGAAGCAACCCCCTCCTGGGCCAGGCGACAGAATGGTTTGGGGTCTGCATGTCCCCTGCTGCCTGAATTGAGTAGGTTCTTATTCCGCCTGCTCAAGTGTCCAAACCCCAGGAACTTGCTGCTGCCCCTTTCATCCATGACTCTTGTGTCACCCCGCTGCCTGACACTCTTACCCCTAACTACGCTATCCCCAAGGAAGGCAGAACCATCCCCTGGGAAAGAAGGAAGGGCATGACCCAAATGTCCAGGACCTGAGGGAGATGAGAGAGGAAGCCCAACAGAAATTCCAACTCCCTGGCCTCCTGGGAGGTTTTCTTGGAACTTAGGGGCTAAGTGAGCTAGCTTAGAAACTGAGAGGCTATGGGGTATGCACACTTGAGTTGTCTCAAGTGGGGAGCAGGAGGGAGGTGACGACCTGCCAGGACAAGCCTGCCCCTGGCCAAGAGGCTGGCTATCCACTGTCCGGCCTGCCTGGCTTCCCAGGGAGGGCCTTCGTCTTGCCCAGGCAGAGGAGCTCAGGATGGGTGGCTCCCACCTTGGGAGGCACTGCCCTCATTGGTGGGTTTAGTTTGCCTGAGCTCGGTGCTCCTAAGGCCAAGTGTCCCAGTGCCTGCTGGGAAAACCCAGCCCCAGGAGGTGGGCCAGGCTGGTCGCAAGGCCCCTGCCCACCTCTTCTTGTAGTCCTCCACCACGTCCCGCATGCTCCTCAGCTCCGAGTCCAGCCGCACCCTGTCCCCGGACAGTGTCTCCAGCTGCTTCCGCAGGGAGCTGATGTAGCCCTCGTACACGGGCTCCAGGTTGTTCCTGCAGCTGTTCAGGTCCAGCTGCTGCAGCAGCTCCCACTTGGTCTCCAGCACC